>PVKC010020892.1:0-18426 GCA_004027635.1 Crocidura indochinensis
TAGCTCCTGGCAGGCACGGGGGACCATATGGGACACTGGGATTCGAACCAACCACCTTTGGTCCTGGATCGGCTGCTTACAAGGCAAATGCTGCTGTGCTATCTCTCCGGGCCCCAACTTATTATCTTCTTTCAGGGATCTCATAATACAGAAACTGGGTCTTTTGCTACAGTTCCACAGGTTCCTGGGGCTGTTTGTTGTTGTTGTTGTTGTTGTTTTGTTTGTTTGTTTTACAACAGTGATTATTTTTAAAGCTCTGAGCTTTATTATTTATTATTTTTAATATTTTTATTTAAGCACCATGATTACAAGCATGATTGTAGTTGGGTTCCAGGCATAAACAGAACACCCCCTTCACCAGTGCAACCTTCCCACCACCAAATCCCCCCATCTTCCTCCTCTCCGACCCCTGCCTGTATTCTTGTTTTTTTAATATTTTATTTTAACACCTTGATTACATACACAATTGTGCTTGGGTTTCAGTCATGCAAAGAACACCACCCATCACCAGTGCAACGTTCCCATCACCATTGTCCCAAATCTCCCTCATCCCCATCCACCCCCTGCCTGTACTCTAGACAGGCTCTCCATTTCCCTCATAATACAGAAGCTGGGTCTTTTGCTACAGTTCCACAGGTTCCTGGGGCTGTTTTGTTGTTGTTGTTGTTTTTTAGCTTTTTTTCCTCTGTTTCTCAGACTGTATAATTTCTATCAGTCTTTTATTTTATTGATAGTTTCCCCTTTCTCTTCTTTTTCTTCTGTTTTGAGCCTACCCACTGACATTGTATTGAACTTGGTTGTTATAGTCTTATAAAATTTTCATTTAGGGCAGATTTACTCTAGTTTTATGACACTGGAGCCACATAACAACTTGAAACCTAGATTTCAATCAATACTTAGGGAGTAGAGTAGAGGAACAGAGACCAAGATGATGTCTAGTGTTGTTCAGATAATGTGTTGTCTAGTCACAAAGTTTCTGAGTGAGGAGTGTCTTTTAAAAGCTGGAAAAGAAGTTATTGGGTTAGAAAGACCAGCTATTGAACACATACTGGATGTGTATTGTTGGAGGTTGAGTTGACCTGGAATCCAAATGCTAACCTAGGATTTGTCTATTAGTGGTTTATTTGAGAGATCAATGAAGAAGAAAATGGAGGCCAGTCAACAAAGAATGCATTTTCAAGTAATTTATGACCGAGGGTTACTACAAACTATAACTACTTAGAGCAGAGACCTCAGAGTCATCCCACCAAATGGAAATGAGAGCTCCTACAGATTTCCTCACTTACTCCACATCCTTGGCAGTGGCTGCTCTAGAGAAATTCCTTGGAGAGTGTTATGATCAGGCTTCAGGTGCTGTTATCTGGCAGGTAAGAAGGAGTGAATGGCAGTGGTGAGTGTCAAATTTTAAGAGCAATTATGGTGGAAGTATGGAAGTCCTGTAAAAATAGAAAAGAGACTCTGTCTCCTCACAAAGAAAGCAGGGGAGACTTACTATGTGGAATGACCACTCACAGGGATCACACCCCTGTGAAGGGACCACAGCACTGGTCTATTTACAGGAAATACTCAGTCTCCATCTTCATCTGACTGTCCCTCACATTCCTCATACCTCTCTTTACAAATTTCTCTTCTTCAGAGTTGCTTTTTTAAATACCAACATTGAGTTTTCCTCTAAGACTGTATGCTCTCAGAGTACCCCATGTATTGTTAAATCCTAAGCAGCAATCATGCCTGCCTTTTATCTGTAATGTAACCAGTGGTCCTCAAACTTTTTAAACAAGAGGGTCATTTCACTGTCCCTCAGACCGTTGGAGGACCAAACTATAGTAAAAACAAAAACTATTAACAAATTCCTATGCACACTGCATATGTCTTATTTTGAAGTAAAGAAACAAAATGGGAACAAACACAATATGTGGCCTGCAGGCTGTAGTTTGAGGGCCATTGCTGAATACACAACCCAGTGTCTAGTGCACAGTGGTAGTCTGTTGACTGAGAGGTTGGACAATCTGTAAACAGAAAAAGCTGCATATTGTTCTGAGTTATAAATACAGCAATTGGGGGATGTAGTCAGATAGGTTATGCCTTCTCAGAGTTAGCTCCTTAAGATTAAGAGTTTGATTTCAGAGATGATGTGGCACTTCTTAATTATCTAAAGAGTATAGTGATTTTCTGCTCAAAAGGGGAAAGGAAATATAGGTTGTTTCCGGTATCTACCTACCTACTTCCTGTCAGTTCAACTCTATACAGCCTACATAACTCCCAGATGCCAGAGATTATTTGGGGGAAACTCTGAAGGAATGCTGAAGCCCTCTATTTTAGTGAACACATTATTTTAATATTTGATCTAGAAAAGAATGGGAATAAAACATATCAAGATGAAAACAATGCCAGACCCAGAGCAGAGATTATGGATCATAAACATAATACAGAAGATACAATTTCCTCTTCTGGACTTGGTGGAGGTGGAAAGAAGCATTTGTTACTATGGAATTGACAGCATCATTCTAAGCTCACATTCTTTTTTTTTTTTTTTTGGTTTTTGGGTCACACCCGGCAGCGCTCAGGGGTTACTCCTGGCTCCATGCTCAGAAATTGCTCCTGGCAGGCACGGGGGACCATATGGGGCACCGGGATTCGAACCGATGACCTATTGCATGAAAGGTAAACGCCTTACTTCCATGCTATCTCCCGGGCCCCTAAGCTCACATTCTAAGCTCAGCAACATAAACTGTAAAATAAGTACCATTTTCTGAGGCAATGTTCAAATATCAAGTCTTTAATGACAAGAAAAAATGGAAACCATTCAGAGAACATTCTGATAATGTTAGGAATACTCTGAACCTAGGCAGGGAATATAGCAACTACTATTCCATTTGGTTATTTTTTAGAACCAAGGACAGTAGAAAAACATTTTGGGTGTACTTTTGGATACAGTTAAACTAAGGCTAAGGACTGAAATAAAAATGCTACCAGGGCATCAAAGAGAGGAAGAAATAAATCAATCATATATGCTATTTTTGGGGGGTCGGCATACCCAGTGACTCTCAGGACTACTCCTGGCTATGCACTCAGAAATTACTCCTGGCTCAGGGAACCATATGGGATGCCAGCAATCGAACCCAGGTCCGTCCTGGGTCAGCCATGTGTTAGGCAAACGCCCTACCACTGTGCTATTGCTCTGACCCCTTAATCATATATTTTGATATTAGGAAGTCTTCACAGAGAATATTCTGGATTTAGTATTAAAGGGTGGGGAGCAGGTAGATGTGTACAGGCTGAAACCTTTGGGGCCTTCTCAGAATGGAGGCTGGCAGTTTTGGCCTTAAGGCTCAGCAGCCACACCTCACATCCACATGGAAAAAGCCAAGTGACACAGTGAACCACAATTCCATTAGGATGCCAAGCCACAAAATTGTTCCAGTCTCATAGCTCCTGAAGTTTAGGATACTTCCAAATTTCACAGCACTGTCATAAGTAGAATCACATCAAATCGAATGGGAAAGTTGCATAAAAGTCCACAAAGCTCAGTGAGGAAAAACAATAAAACAGAAGGCTCGACTAGCACTAATTAGTCCAATAAATCCTCAGACGATAACTTCAGTAACATTATTATGAGTTATAATTATGACTACAAATTAAATTTCATTGATTTATTTTATTAAAATCTCCAATTTCTTGTAGCAAGAGATATAAACTAAATTTGTTTATGCCTGCTAATGGGGAAGGATGGAGTAGTGGGTGGAAAATTGAGGTCCTTGGTAGAATAATGTTCACACTGGTGATAATAAAGGTGCTGAAGCATTTAATGCCTGAAACAACTTTATGAACAACTTGGTAAATTACAATGCTATATTAATAGATAAATCACAATTGATTTTTTTCATGATGGAGGGAACTTCACTAAGGAGGAAGTTATAAGGAGTTATTTAAGCCAAAAAGTTCTGAAAAACAGGGTAGGTTGTGGGGCATCTAAAAGATGAGGTCTGGATGTGATACATGTTGCATAGGAAATAATGTTGGAATGTAAAATAAAAACTTGCATTCAGGAAATGAAGAAACCTGAGCACTAAGCTGAGTTGGTCTAACTATTACCCTATGTGTACTGACAAGCTACTGGAAACATCTATTCAGGCATTGGTTTGATCAAAGAAGCTCTGGCAGCTGCCTAGTACATTGATTTCAGTAGCAACAAAGAGATAAATGAGGGACTGATTGCAAGTTACAAAGATTCCTGCACTTCACTAGAATCTTCTAGTTAGAATGAAGCTAGTATTTACTTAGAGTACCTGAAATGAAGTGCTATTCAGGGTAGTGGGGTTGAATTTGTTGGAAAGCAGGAAGGTAGATACCAAAAACAACCTTCATTCCTTTTCCAGTTTTTGCAGAGATTAACTATTGCTTACCTGAGAAGTGACACATCACCTCTGAATTCAAACTTCAAAATTCAAGATTCAAAATTCAGATTTATAAAACTCATTCTCAAAAAGCAGAGCCTGGCATACACACCCTCAGTCCTTATTCAGCACTGAAAGAGGTAAAGGAAATTTGGAATGAATGAAGATACTGGAAAAACTAATTGCAACTTTTCTGAAGTCTCTAATTTTGGAGCCAAGTTGAAATGAACTTCACAGGAAGGCATCACTCTCCATCTCCTACCATTTCTCCTCTCCTCACTGCACTTTATCACAAGCTCTCATATTCTTAACACTCCCCACATCTCAGGCTTGCCTTATAGTGGCAGAACCTATGTCACCACCCTTTTTATAAACTGGTTTTATGTCTGTAGAAAAGTAGCCTTCACATTTTTAAAATAAGAAGATTGAAAAACGTGATTGCATCCACGTTTTAAAATGCGGGATTTGGAGCAATTGGAGAAATTATGCCTCCATAAAATTGACCCTGGTTCTATCTCCAGCACTGTATATGGTTAAGAGTGATCCTTCAGCACATATTAATCAGATATAAGTGCTGAGCATCTTTGTGTTTTTTCAACTTATTTTTCGAGGATCAAATAAACTTTCAGACTAACCAGTTCTCTGAACATTGTTCTTTAAAAGGATCAGAGTCTTACAAAGATATGATTTCAAGCAGTCTTCTGTCTTAGGAAAATCTGTATGGAGAAGATGGGGTGGTCAGAAATTACAGGAACTGGGGCCCGGGAGATAGCATGGAGGTAAGGCGTTTGCCTTTCATGCAAAAGGTCATCGGTTCGAATCCCGTTGCCCCATATGGTCCCCCGTGCCTGCCAGGAGCAATTTCTGAGCATGGAGCCAGGAGTAACCCCTGAGCACTGCTGGGTGTGACCCAAAAACAAAAACAAAAACAAAAACAAAAAAAGAAATTACAGGAGCTATTCTGATTCCCAAATTCTCTGCTGTAATTATTAATCACTGAATCTCTAGCAGTCAGCTATGCCAGTCACAGGACATCACAAGGAGGTCAAGTTCACACCTGCTACATATACCCCCATGGACACACACAGGTAAGGAAGTAAGGTGCCCAGATATGTCTTTATTCATCACTCCAGTACCTTTTTGAACTATCTGAGGGTCTTCACATGTCATTCCTGACCAGCCTCATCAGCATCACCTAGAAACTCATTAGAAATGCAAATTCTTTGGTTCCATTGCAAATTACTGAACCCAAAACTCTGGGGCTGGGTCCTGCAATCCTTGTTGGGACAAGTCCTGTGGGTGATTCTGGTTTATGCAGATGTGTAAGAGCATAGAATTAAAAATAGATAAAGAGAAGACAATTCATTAATATTCCCAAGTAATACATAAATGTAGTCATTATTTTGAACCAAAGACAAACCCAGTAATATGTGGAAGAAAATTTAAATGGATGAATTTCATTTTTTTATTAAATTTTATTAAATTTAATTAAATAATTTAATTAAATAAATTAAATTTTTATTAATTTTTTTATTAAATTAATTTTTTATTAAATTAATTTTTATTAATTTTTAATTAAAATTTTTTTATTAATTTCGTGAAACCTAGCAAAAATTCTATGGACAATGTAAGAAATTATCCAGGAGCCTTTCTAAAAAATACAGGTAATTAAGGCAAATAAGTAAGGGGTTTTACTCACTTTTTCTAAATATATGGGTTTCAAAACCTATTATGTTGTTTTTTTTTAAAGGCTACATAAAATGAAATCTAAGTGTAAACCCCAAATGTAAATAATTGGGTTGGGCTCCAGGGAGCTAGGGTGGGAGTCAGATCTTGGTTACCCCTCCTTCCTTTTCACTCTTCTTCCTATTAAGTCTTCTTTGGGAAAGAGCCAGATCAGAGATACTCTCAAGCAAGGCTTTTCAGCAGTATGAATACAATGGTTTGGAGATGTTCTTCAAAATAAAATAATTATCTGACACTAGATACAAAGAGCTCATTCCACTTGGCCCTCAGCCTTCTTTATAACTAAAGGGCTTTAAAGCATAGTCTCATAAAAATCAAAGACAAAAAAATCACTAAGACAACATTTAGGGATTAACCTAAAGGAAACATGGTTAGATTGAGTCAGAGCCTAAATTTAAATTAAATTATTATTATTAAATTATTCTGAGATCATCTCTATGACCCTCCAGGACGATGGAATTTATATCTGGCTTCTAAGCACTTCTACGCTCAGCTTCTAACCACTCTTTTACTCATTCTTTGAACAACTCTTTATTAAAAACCAGCTAAGATCACAGCATGAGCCAGTTGCACTCAGTGAGAAGTAAGTAATATGTGGACCCTGTCCTCAAAAATTTGACTGCAGGAGAGCTAAAATGGTTGAAAGATCTTAAGATAAATGCAAAACTGAAACTGCTTTTATGCAATGAAGGAGAAGTAGAGGGCAATCCAAGATCTGGCAATATTTTTCTCTAGGGAATTTCAATTTCCTTATTTTCTTTCTTTTTTTGGTTTTGTTTTGTTTGTTTGTTTGTTTGTTTTGGGGCCACACCCAGCCGTGCTCAGGGGTTACTCCTGGCTGTCTGCTCAGAAATAGCTCCTGACAGGCATGGGGGACCATATGGACACCGGGATTCGAACCAACCACCTTTGGTCCTGGATCGGCTGCTTGCAAGGCAAACACCGCTGTGCTATCTCTCTGGGCCCTATTTTCTTACCTGTTTTAAGTACAAACAATATTGCAAGAAGGCAGAAAGAGTTTTCTTATTCGGGATTCCAAAGTGGAAATGCAAATATTGGTTAGGAAGAAAAGTTTACTTACTTGGTTTTGGAGCCACATCCAGTGAATCTTAGGGCTCATTATTGGCTCTTTGCTGGCGGCATTCACTCATAGAGGAGCTAAAAGGACCATATGTGGTGCTAGGGAGCAAACCCAGATTGACCTTGTGCAAGGCAAATGCCTTCCTTGTATTCCCTTTAGCTCTAAAAGCTTTTTTCACTACCTTTTATTTTTATTTTTTTTAATAAAATCTTTAAGTACCATGATTACAAGCATGATTGTCATGAGGTTTCAGTCATAAACAGAATACTCCTTCATCAATGCAACATTCCCACTACCAATGCCTCTCCTCTCTCCTTCCCAAACCCTACCTGTTAGAGACAGGCATTCTACTCTCACACATTAAGATTGTCATGATAGTTCTTAGTACAACTAATTCCCCTAACTGCACTCACCATTATTTGTGGTTAGCTTTATATTGTGAGCCACTCATTCTGGCCCTTATATCTATTGTCTCTGGACATTATTACAATAATGTCTTTTATTTTTCTTAAAACTGATAGATGAGTGAGACTATTCTGAGTCTATCTCTTCCCTCTGACTTATTTCACTCAGATTAATAGAATCCATGTACATCCACATATAGGAAAATTTCATGACTTCATCTCTCCTAATGGCTGCAAAATATTCCATTGTGTATATGTACCACTGTTTCTTTAGCTATTCATCTGCTGAAG
The DNA here is from genome assembly GCA_004027635.1 of Crocidura indochinensis. Classification (NCBI taxonomy): domain Eukaryota; kingdom Metazoa; phylum Chordata; class Mammalia; order Eulipotyphla; family Soricidae; genus Crocidura; species Crocidura indochinensis. Next base: position 7,920 of record PVKC010020892.1, read on the forward strand.
GGCATTTTAGTTGTTTCCAGAGTCTGGCCATTGTAAATATGCTGCAATGAATATAGGTGTGAGGAAGGTATTTTTGTATTGTATTTTTGTGTTTCTAGGGTATATTCCAATGAGTAGTATAGCTGGATCATATGGGAGCTCAATTGCCAGGTTTTGGAGGAATCTCCATATTGCTTTCATAAAAGTTGGACTAGATGACATTCCCACCAACTGTGAATAAGAGTTCCTTTCTCTCTGCATCCCTGACAGCACTGCTTGTTCTCGTTCTTTCTTTCTTTTTATCAATATTTTTATTTAAACACCTTGATTACAAATCTGATTGTAGTTACGTTTCAGTCATGTAAAGAGCAACCCCTCTTCACCAGTGCAGCATTCCCACCATCAATGTCCAAAATCTCTCTCCTCTCCCCACCCCCATCTGTACTCTATACAGGCTTTCTACTCCCTCATTCATTCGCATTGCTATGATAGTTCTCAGTGTAGTTATTACTCTAACTGCACTCATCACTCTTTGTGGTAAGCTTCAGCAACTTTCAATTAGAGAACTGCTTTCAGTGACAAGACTAGGATAAAGGTGTCATTAACAAATAGAGGAATCCACAATAGATCCATTCTTTATTTGAGACAACTTCAGATTTGATCAGAATCTGATGCTATTTTGTTATGTGTGTGAATCACTTCACTTGAAAACATTTTTTATTAAACTGTTCAGTTAATGATAAATACTTGCTGTTATTTTTAATATTCCCAATTATTTACAGTTGCCACTTTCATGAGAGTCTATTCATTTGAGTCTCATATGTCATTCTCAAATGTCAAGTGCTCTTTCTGATTGGCCAAGAAAGTCTTGCAGAACACCATTGAGCTAATTACTTCTAAAGACCATTCAAGTACTGACATTTCATTACTAACTAAATAGCAGAATTGGTGATTAAAAGGAATCTTGAAGCCAGCTGTTTGTGATCAAACCTGTATAAATATGATTGGTCATTGACAAGCAACCTGGGAGAAGTCATAAAAATTGCCTGGAACTCATTTTCCCTTTCCATATTTTTATTACCCACAAAGTCAAGATATTCATATTGATAGTATATGTTTAAATCCAGGGTCATCAGAAAATGAACCTTATTTAATCATCTTTGAAATTTTCCTTTATATAACTCAGTTCCTTTTAGACTGAAACTTGTTTTGAAGATATTTAATTTTGAATTATGAATTATGAATTCAGCTTTGGCCACTTGTGATCTTCCAATTGTTCCTTATGGATTTGAATTTCTTTTATATCACAAGTAAGCAAAATGAAATGCAGAGTCTTAAATAAAAGTCTATGAAAAGTCATGACAAACCTTCTGAATCAATATTAATTGTTTATTGAACATCAATCGCCCATATTTTCTAGACTCTTCCAGTTTATATTACAGGACATATATATTCATATATATATAGTTTCTTTGACTCCTAGTTGGCAGTCTCGGTTTCTCTACATATAAGGAATTCTGGTCAAATCTTATAATAACTGACTTATTTTGGAAGAAGAGTTCTAGTTTCTTTAGAAAAACTAGTTGAAGTGAAGGAAGAGAAAATCCCTGTGTACATTCAGATACTTTTCACACAGGAGTCTTGGCTACCTATTAGCTTTATGTTTCTCTTCAAATAGGACTGAATGCTCTGTGTAACATACTGCATGGCCTATCTCCTTTCCTTTATCAAATAAGTTACCTGGCTATATAAAATATTTTCCCTACTTCTCCATATAAAAATCTCTCTTCTGAAACTGCATGCTTTGCCTCCTCTAAGGACAATTCTGTGATTCTGCAATCATTATATTAGATGGAATGCTCAGCCCCTGGAGTACACCACAAAAGTGTGAGGAGAAACTATCTGTGTTGTTTGTTATGAATATCTGTTGATTGTGAAACATTAATATACAGCCAATATGAGAGGGTCCTATGTTCTACTCAGAATGAAAAGTGATTCTTTTTTAATATAATTTTTATTTGATCATAGTGGGTTACATATTGTTCACAGTAATATTTTAGGTATATATTAACATTGAATCAGGGGAATTCCCATCACCTAATTGTCCTCCCTTTACTTCCGTTCCCATTCTACCTCCCATATCATCCACCCTCACCCCCGGGGCTGCTAGAATGAGTGGTCCCCTTTGTGCCTAGCTTACTGCTTAGTGATCTTACAACTGTTTTGTCATGATACCTCCATTATATCCCCCTCTAATTGGGAGGCAGGACTAGATAGTTCAGGTTATGTGGTTTTGTTTGAAGAAGAGAAAAGTAATAAAAATGGGGATAAAAATCAAATACGCCGAAAATGGGTGGAGTCCTTCTATAGAGGCTCTAATCCTTGGTTTGAGAGACGAAGGGGAAAAAGAAGGCGAAACACCACAACAGTATAAAAAGAAGAATCAAATAAAATATCCAGTGAGCACTACAGCAATAAAGATAGGCACCACATAATAGCCATGGTCTTGAAATAAAAAACATGACAGAACACAAAACAGAAAAAGAAGAAAAATGAAGAAAGAAAATAAATAAATAAATAAAAATGGAGACAAGTTTAATACCCACACCAAATCAAAGAAATCGACAAAAACTAGATAGCTAAAAAAAAGATTATTTTATGCTTTTTGTCTTTTTTCTACCCTCCCCCCCGCATAAGCACAGTAAACATTGGTGTCATTTGATTCTTTAATGTTCAATCCTTTATCAGAGCAGATGGACAGATTGTGACATGGGGCATGGATAGGGAGTCTTGGGAACTTTGGAGGTGGTGAGGTAATTATGTATATCAAGAACATAAATATCAACACTATAAATGTGTAAACACATTACCTAACTATATTAACTTCCAAAATTTATTATATACAGCATAATTTCACTGATTTATAGTATTTGCCATATATTTCTCTTCCTTCTGTTGATGCTACTATTGTAATGATTGGGGCTCACGTATACCCTTTGTTGTTCTCACACATTTTAGTGGTGGTGGTTTGCCAGGAGTTGCAAGCCTTTTCTTGAAATGCCTTGCACATTTTTTGCCCAGGCTCTTCTGCCTCATTTGTTGTGTTTACACATATTCTGTTATTATAGTGCTTCTTTGGGCCACTCTGGGGCTCACATCTGTAGTTGTTAGGAGGTTATACATGTCTACAGTGCTGTCCCCATCTTCTTACTTATGGTGGTTGCAGGGGATCACACCCTTTAGTTGTGGTACTAATTTATTAAGGTACATAGGTGCAGTGTGGCAAGAAATTTTTGGTAGTGCCAGTGAATTTATATCAGACACAAATAGCAGAACATCTGGGATCCCACTAACATTGATATGAATTAAACATTTTACACTTGCAAGACAGAAGTTCTAAACATTGAGGCATCTTTTGTCCCTGCTGCAACCCAGTTTCCAATCTCAGATTCCCATATGGTCCCCAGAGCTCACTGGGAGCAATCTCTCCATAAAGAGCCAGAAGTAGCCTTAAGCACAGTTGCTTGCACACCAATACAAAAACACGATGTCATGTGCAGTCAGGAATGATATCAACAAAGGCATATATATTTGGATTACATTACATTACCCCTAGTTGATCTCTGCTTTAATGGACAATCTACCTGAAGTAGGAAACATGAGATGATTTCTGTAAAATTCACAGCTGTATCAGTACAAGAAGGCTCTTAAAGAAAACATTCAGGTACCTTTATTACTGTTGAAAATATGATTCCTACTACTGAGGATCAAGAAAAGACATACTTAGCAGCAGATGAGCTTTAATTCTGTTGATAGTGATAACTCCTGCCCTGGTTTCACTCAGGTACTTTTGGGGACAAATGTCCAAGTAAACATAATATAGAATGTTTTGATGTGCATATTTTATATTTCTCCTATTCTTGGTTTCACATTATTAATTTTTTATTTGGTTATACTACATTTAATTTCCCTTTGAGATATTTGATTATTTAACAAAAGACTTAAGGTATGGAATGTAAAGTAATTAATATTTCTGCAAAAGCAAATAGCCTTAATAATTGTGAACTTCTAGTGCTTTACCTAGAACAATCTGTATGCACTTTTGAGGTAAAATAGGTTATAGGGAAAGGAGAAATTACAATAGGTGGTAGAGTTATTTATACTCTACCCATACATCTAGGTGAATAATGTGAATCAGCGAAGGGGAAAAAGAGGTTTCACAGCATTGAAAACCACAACAAACTTTTTATTTGTTTTTGGGGTGGGGCACATCCGGTGACACTCAGGGTTTACTTTCATTTATGCCCTCAGAAATCGCTCCTGGCTTGGGGGACCATCTGGGACACTGGGGAATCGAACCACAGTCCATCCTAGGCTAGCACCAGTAAGGGAGCTGCCTTACCACTCCGCGCCACCACGCCTGTCCAAACATTTTTGAATATATGAAAGTTTAAGAAACTAAACTTCTTATTTCAAGCTTACAACAGTAATAATTTATAAATCTTTTGGGTTATGGACAATTGTTTGTGACATATAGACATGGTCAACTATTTCACAACCACCTCATTTATACAATTATTGTTAATCCAATTATACTCAAACTCTCTGAAATATTTTGCATAGATTTTGTGTCAATACTTGAAGCTAGAGATAATTTGGTTCACATTTATAGTTACTGGATTTTAATGCAAAATGCTGTATATAAGATAAAATGAAAAATAATTTGCAAAATAAAAACCTTAAACCAATATAGCACACTATAGTTTTCAACACTAGCACACACTTTGTAGGGCTATTCCTTAATAATTAGAAGAAACTCAGCAAGGCTTATAAATATAGTATATACATTACATATCCATCAAGCAAACAGGAATTATTATTGATGATTACAAATGATCCTTTCTCTCTTGCTACTTCCTGAAATTGTTTTTATAAGTTATCAGTGCCTAAACCAGTTAATGGGGCCACCATTCTCTCTTGGCAATAGCATCAACTAAATTCCCTGCTATTACCCCATCTCCAATCTGATAGACTAATCAAAATTAAGCAAGGGAGGAAAGTCTTAGCCACGTTAGCTTGTCTTCACTTTATGATACTTAGAAGATGAGTATTACTGTGACCTTTGATTTGATTTTTTTTGTGCCTGAAATAATCTTACCCTAAGTTTCCACATGGCTTAGTTTCTTTTTTTTTTTTTTTTAATAATCTTTGTGACTAATGTGAATTACAAATCTTTCACAGATTTGAGGTACATAGTGACTTTGAATCAGGGGTATTGCCTCCACCAATGTTATTCTCCTCCACCCCTCTTCCCAGCATGCATCCTATGTCTCCCTCCTTTGCCCCTCTGGACTGCTAGTATAACTGGTTCCCTCTGTGTATAACTTGTTGACGATTCGGTGTCAATTCTAATGGTGTTGACTTTGGGTTTGATGTTTGTTTAAGTCTGATCTGTGTTTATTTCTACTCAACGTCTGTTTGGTTCTGGTGCCATACATTTGTTTCCCCCTCAATTTATGCGGCAGAACAAGATGATTCAAATTATGTGCTTCTGTTTGAAAAATAAAAAAGAAGAAAAAGAAACAAAACAAAAGAAAAGAAAAAGTCCCTTTAGAGGTTATAAACATCAATTTACAAAAGAAGAGAGAGAGAAAAAAACATTAAAAAAAACACAGCTGCCTGTCTGCTTGTGTGTTTGAATCCTGAAAGTCTTTCCAGCACCCCCCAAAAACCTGCATTCCGGCTGCCTGTAAGTAACTTGGCGGTGGGGTTGCTGGCCAATCAGCTTAGCTCTCTGGCCTGCGGAGGTCCTGCCCTGTGGAGCCCTGCTGAGCCTCTGACCATGCTGAGGATTCAAGGGAAACGACTCCTCTTTTTGCCTAATTTCAACAAGTGGCAGCAGAAGAGTGAGGACGCTTGGCTTTGCTTCATGGCCACGCACTCTTTCTAACCAATAAACCCCACCACAACATGCAGGAAAAACAACATTACAAGGGTGAAAATGGTGAAACCTCACAGGCAAACCCCATGCACCAAAAATCAATATGAAATCTCCGATGATCTAATAAATTCCAACCTCTTGATTAACCTCTCGGACAAGGAACTTAAAATAGCAATATGGAAGATGTTTCAAGAAGTGAAAGAAAGCATAAAGCAATCTGAACAGAACACAAAGACAAAAATCAGAAAACTCCAAACTGAAATAACAGATCTGAAAAATATGGTGGCTGAACTGAAAATCTCAATGGATTAGCCTCGCCAGCAGGGTATCATCAGTTGAGGAGAGAATCAGAGTACTGGAAGATGCGATGCAGAAAAACTCAACACAACAGAAGAAAGTGGAAAAGAATCTTAAGACAAATGAACAGGCAATGGAAAAAGTACTCGAGGAATGTGAATGGAAAATAGAAATCTTTGATAAACTCAACAGAAACAACATAAGAATCATTGGAGTCCCAGAGACCCAAGTAGGAGATCTCCAAGAAGAATCAATCTTCAAAGACATCATCAAAGAGATACTCCCAGAGTTAAAGACTACATGCAATCAAATCCTGCTTGCCCGAAGAGTACCAGCTAAAAGAGACCCAAAGAAAAACACCCCAAGACACATCCTCGTTACAATGACAAATCCCACAGATAGAGATAGAATAATGAACGCAGCAAGATCAAAAAGGGAAATCACATTCAAAGGAGCATCCCTAAGACATACCGCAGACATGTCACAAGAAACTCTCAAGACCAGAAGACAATGGTGGGATATTGTGACAAGACGGAATGAAATGAATGCCTCACTGAGAATACTGCACCCAGTCCGACTCACATTCAGGTTTGAAGGAAAAATACATAGCTTTATGGATAAACAACAGCTCAGAATCTTCACAAATGATAAACCAGCCTTAAAGGAAAACCTGATAGGTCTACTGTAATTCAAGAGACAAACAAACACAGCAAACTTATCTACAAAGATGACATTAAATCCTATAATAATCATCTCGCACAATGTCAACGGACTAAATTCACCAATTAAAAGACACAGAGTGGCAAAATGGGTCAAACAGATGAATCGAACATTCTGCTGCCTACAAGAAACACATCTGAATAGTCAGAACAAGCATAGACTCAAAATCAAAGGCTGGAGGAAAACTATCCAAGCAAACAACACCCTTAAAAAGCTGGGGTGGCCATATTAATTTCTGATGACACCAACTTTATACTCAGAAAAGTCGTAAGGGACAAAGTTGGACACTATGTCCTAATCAAGGGATATGTGCAAAAGGAAGAAATCAGACTATTAAACATATATACACCCAATGAGACCAGCAAATTATCTGACACAATTACTGATGAATCTGAAAGAAGAAATAAATAATAAAACAATAATTGTGGGAGACCTCAACATGGCCCTATCAACACTTGATAGGTCAACCAGACTGAAACCCAACAAAAACATACAAGCCCTATAAAGAGTAATTGAAGAAAGAGGACTAGTAGATATATATAGGACACTCCATCCCAAAAAACCTGGACACACATTCTTCTCCAATGTACGTGGGTCATTCTCCAGTATAGACTACATGCTGACACATAAAACATACCTCCATAAAATCAAGAAGATAGAAATCTCGCAAGTTACCTTTGCTGACCATAAGGCTCTGAAATTAGATGTGAACTACAAAGTCACACAGAATAAACACTTTAACAATTGGAAATTAGACACCCTGCTACTGAACAACCAGTGGGTCTTAGATGAAATAAAAAAGGAAATAAAAACTTTCCTGGAAACAAATGGTAATGAAGACACAAACTGCCAGAATCTATGGGACACAGCAAAAGAGGTCCTGAAAGGAAAATTTATAGCTCTACAAGCACACATCAGGAAGGAAGAAGGGGCATACCTGAATAACTTAATGACACAGTTCAAAAAATTAGAAAATGACCAACAAAAGGAACTAAAAATAGGGAGACAGAGGAAATAACAAAGCTGAAAGCAGAACTCAATGAAGTGGAAAATTGAAGAACAATCCAAAAGATCAACAAAAGCAGAAGTTGGTTCTTTGAAAAAATAAACAAGATTGATAGGCCACTGGCAAAACTCACAAAAAAATAGAGAGAAAAAAATCAGATAACCCGTGTTAAAAATGAAAAGGGAGATCACGACAGATATTGCAGAGATCCAAAGGGTAATCAGAGTCTACTTTGAGAAACTTTATGCTACTAAATATGAGAACCTAGAAGAAATGGAAAAATTCTTGGACACTTATAACCTTCCACAAATAAGTAAGGAGGATGTAGTATATTTTAACAGCCCCCATCACCACTGAGGAAATTGAAAGTGTAATCAAACATCTGCCCAAAAAGAAAAGCCCAGTTCCAGATGGATTTCCTAATGATTTTTTTTTAAATCTTTCAAGAGGAGCTACTACCAATTCTAGCCAGGTTCTTCCATGAAATTGAAAAAACGGGAAAACTCCCAAACAGCTTCTATGAAGCCAACATCACCGTGATACCAAAACCGGACAGAGATGCTGCTAAAAAAGAAAATTACAGACCAATATCCCTGATGAACGCTGATGCAAAGATCTTCAACAAAATCCTGGCAAATTGGGTTCAATGCATCATCAAGAAGATCATACACTATGATCAAGTAGGTTTCATCCCAGGAATGCAAGGATGGTTTAATATCCGTAAATCTATCAACATAATGCACAACATCAACAAGAAGAAAAATAAAAATCACATGATCATATCAATAGACGCAGAAAAAGCATTTGATAAGGTCCAACACCCATTCTTGATCAAAACTCTCAGCAAGATGGTAGTGGAAGGCACATTTCTCAATCTAGTTGAAGCCATCTACCACAAGCCAATGGCAAATATTATCCTCAATGGAGAAAAACTAAAAGCTTTTCCTCTAAATTCTGGTACAAGACAAGGCTGTCCGCACTCACCACTCCTCTTCAACATAGCACTGGAAGTTCTTGCTATAGCGATCAGGCAAGAAAAGGATATCAAGGGAATCCAGATAGGAAAGGAAGAAGTCAAGCTCTCACTGTTTGCAGACGACATGATACTCTACTTAGAAAACCCTAAAGACTCTACCAAAAAGCTTCTAGAAACAATAGACTCATATAGCAGGGTGACAGGTTACAAAATTAACACACAGAAATCAATGGCCTTTTTATACACCAATAATATAGGGAAGAGACGGAAGTCAAGAAGGCAGTCTCATTCACAATAGTGCCACACAAACTCAAATATCTTGGAGTCAACTTGACCAGAGACGTGAAGGACCTATACAAAGAAAATTATAAAGCCCTGCTCCAAGAAATAAGAGAGGACACATGGAAATGGAAACACATACCCTGCTCATGGATTGGCAGGATTAATATCATTAAAATGGCAATACTCCCCAAAGCTTTATACAGATTTAATGCTATTCCCTTAAAAATACCCATGACATTCTTCAAAGACGTGGATCAAACACTTATGAAGTTCATCTGAAACAATAAACACCCTCAAATAGCTAAAGCACTCCTCGGGAAAAGGAAAATGGGAGGCATTACTCTCCCCAACTTTAAACTGTACTACAAAGCAAGAGTTATCAAAACAGCATGGTATTGGAATAAAGCAGACCCTCAGATCAGTGGAATAGACTTGAGTTCTCAGACATTATCCCCCAGACATACAATTACCTAATTTTTGACAAAGGAGCAAGAAATCCTAAGTGGAGCAGGGAGGGCCTCTTCAACAGGTGGTGCTGGCAGAACTGGTTAGCCACTTACAAAAAAGCGAACATAGACTCCTCCAGTTAACATCATGTACAAAGGTAAAATCCAAATGGATTAAAGACCTTGATATCAGACCTGATACCATAAGGTATATAGAACAACACGTCGGTAAAACACTCCAAGACATTGAAACTAAATGCATCTTCAAGGAGGAAACAGCACTTTCCAAACAAGTGGAAGCAGAGATCACCAGATGGGAATACATTAAACTGAGAAGCTTCTGCACCTCCAAAGAAATAGTTCCCAGGATACAAGAGTCACCCACCAAGTAGGAGAAACTATTCACCCAACACCCATCAGACAAGGGGCTAATATCCAAAATATACAGGGCACTGACAGAACTTTACAAGAAAAAGACATCTAACCCCATCAAAAAATGGGGAGAAGAAATGAACAGACACTTTGATAAAAAAGAAATACAAATGGCCAAAAGGCACATGAAAAAATGTTCCTCATCACTAATCATCAGGGAGATGCAAATCAAAACAACAATGAGATACCACCTCACACCACAGAGATTGGCCCACATCACAAAGAATGAGAATAATCATTGCTGGCGGGGATGTGGAGAGAAAGGAACTCTTATCCACTGCTTGCTGGTGGGAATGCTGTCCTGTCCAACCTCTATGGAAAGCGATATGGAGATTTCTCCAAAATCTGGAAATTGAACTCCCATTCGACCCAGCTATTCCACTCCTAGGGATATACCCTAAGAACACAAAAATTCAATACAAAAACCC
>PVKC010020893.1:0-18474 GCA_004027635.1 Crocidura indochinensis
TTACCCACAATAAAATTAAAAGCAACATGAAAAGATCTTTTTATCCTTGTTAGTGAAAGAAATAAAAGAAGCTATACAAGGTAAAGGAATTTTCTTTTTAAAAGCAGGATGTAGAAATATTTTTTCATACATTCTGACAAACATCTTGTCATTTTTCCAAAAGGGTTTGATGAATTAATTAAACAAACAAAATATAGCTATCTGCACAGAACTTCTACACTACAACTTCTTTAAATGTTCTTGTATCTACCCTTCTTATTCCTGTACTTTTATTAATAAAGGCTCAACCTACTTGTTATATCCTTCCTTGATCCAGTCTCCCATACCATTTTATATTGACAGGGACTTTGGTTTAAACCACGATAAAAGTGGGAAGGATCGTTAACTAGACCAGAGAGAAAGAGAGTGCTAATCTTTAGGCTAAAAAAGAGATAGGGCAAAAATTAAATCAAGAGTTGGAAACTTAAAATGAGTCTGGGAGAGATTAATCTGTGAAAGACAAAACCTTGGAAGAAGATAAGTATTCTCATGTTGAGGTTTGTAGGATCACATGTTGGCTGTGTTCTATTCCCTTTTTCATATTCACTCTTCATTCTAATCCTCTTTGCAACTTAGGAAGATTAGCTCTTTGGATTTTTTGTGAGCTTCTCTTCTTCCTGGCAATAGAAATGATCACAGGACCTCAGAAGGACTGTGCACTCTGGTATGTATATGCTAGTTTATTTTTGTAGAACCATTATGGCTCAGATATGGAATTCTTCCAAAGATACCCTCTAATCAGACTGCTGTTCCTTTACATTGTCCTTCCTGAGAACTGGTGACCTTCCCACACTGCCTCTCACACACTTAAAATGTTCATCCCTGGAAGATATGATGATTCTGTCATTTGGGTAACCCTTACCACTTGCATTCTCTGGATAATTTTTCCAAATCCCTAAATTATATATAAATTTTGAAAGTTGAGGAAAAAGAATAAAATATAAATAATCACTTGCATAAATAATATCAAGGGTCATATTTCAGTCAAGTATTATTATGAAAACTTTTCTGCACAACATCAGAGCAGTATACACTTTGAAGAAACTGTCATCATAGTAATTTGCCTTTGGTTTATTTTGTTTTGGGGTCACACCTGGCAATTCTTGAGAATTATTTATTTATTCTGTGCTCCAGGATCACTCCTAGCTATTCTAAGGCAACTTGACATAATGCCAGTTATCAAAAAAAAAAAAAAAAGGTGAGACACATTAAAAGCAGATACCTGGGGCTGGAGAGATAGAACAGCGGTGTTTGCCTTGCAAGCAGCCGACCCAGGACCTAAAGTGGTTGGTTCGAATTCTGGTGTCCCATATGTTCCCCCGTGCCTGCCAGGAGCTACTTCTGAGCAGTAAACAAGGAGTAACCCCTGAGCACCGCTGGGTGTAGCCCCAAACCAACCCCCCCCAAAAAGCAGATACCTTATGCACTTCTGTCTCATAGGACCTTTAAACAGTTATCGTCCTTATCTGCTTATAAAGTCAGGCTGTTAAAAGTGTTCACTGTAACTTCATATGGTATAGTTAAAGGGCATTTCTCTATGTGTTTTTATATTCCTCCAAAATTTAATCCCAATATAATCATGAAGAAAATGTCAGGCAAATATTAATTAATTAAATTTTGTATAAGAAACTTAAACAAAATATCTGACCAGTGCATCTAAATGTAAAGTTCTCAAAAACAAAATCTGAGGGGCCGGAGTCATGGCACAAGCAGTAGAATATTTGCCTTGCACATGTTAACCTAGGTTGGACTGTGGTTTGATCCCCGGTGTCCCATATGATCCCCAAGCCAGGAACAATTTCTGAGGGCAGAACGAGGAGAAGCCCCTGAATATCACCAGGTATGTATCCCCTGCCCTTAATATAAAAAAACGTCTGGGAAAATATTCTAGATAAATAATCCAAGGGAACTTTATGTTATATATAACATAGTATATCAGGTTAAATCTGGGAATAGAAAAATAACATAGATAAAGAAATTATGGTGAGAGCTGTGGAACCCAAATTAGAAAAAAGGTTGCAGAATCAGAGCCTGCAGTGTTGGGACCTGGAAGCATGTCAGTTGTCCCCAGGTGAGGGACAGAATCCGCGTCAAAGACAAAGAGCCTATATGACTGTATGCTACAAGACTACATGACTGTATGCTACTCCAGGTCAAGGAATGCCAGCACATAGCATAGAAAACATCACACTACAACCATAACAATGTAAAAACAACTGAAGCCACCACCATGCTTAGAAAATAAATATGGTAACTTCAATTATCTGAAAAATAGCAACTACCTATTTAAGTGCCCAGATAAGGACTTTAAAGAAGAAATATGAAGAATGTTCATAGAACTCAAAGAAAGCATGGAAAGAACTGAATATGCCACAAATTAGAATTAAGAGGATTTGAGAGTAGAAATAAGAAAAATTCAAACTAAAATACCAGGGCTGAAAAACTTGCTAGGTCAAATGAAAACCTCACTGGAAAACCTCTCCAAAAAAGTAACTGTGGCTAAAGACAGAATCAGTGATCTGGAAGATAAGATACATAACAACTCCATACAACAGAAGACAGTTGAAAAGAGTCTCAGAATAAAAATGATCAGACAATGGAAAAGTCTTCAAAGAATGCAAACAGATGAAAATATAAATCTTTGATAAACTCAACAAAAACAACATAAGAATAATTAGAGTCCAGAGACATAGGAAGAAAACCCCCAAGAAGTAAGAACAGTCACGTATATTAATGCAGAGAAACTCCCAGTTAAAAAGTGCTTGCGGGGGCCGGGCGGTGGCGCTGGGGATAAGGTGCCTGCGCTAACCTAGGACGGACCGTGGTTCAATCCCCCCATTCCCCATATGGTCCCCCGTGCCTGCCAGGAGTGACTTCTGAGCGAATAGCCAGGAGAAACCCCTGAGCGTCACCGGATGTGGCCCAAAAAACAAAAACAAAAACAAAAAGTGCTTGCAACCAAATCCTACATACCTGAAGAATAGTAGCCAAAAGAAATTCAAAGAAAAACATCCCAAGACACATTCTAGTCACAATAACAAACCCTATAGATAAAGATGGAATACTGAAAGCAACAAGATCAAAAAGGGAAGTTACATTCAGTAGAGCATACCTAAAATTTACCACAGACTTGTTACAAGAAACCCTCAAGGTCCTAAGGCAATGGTGTATATAGTGACAAAACTCAATGAAATTCATGCATCACCTAGAGAATTTCACCCAGCTATACTTACATTCAGGTTTGAAGGAAGGATACACAGCTTCATGAATAAACAACTGCTTAGAAACTTTACAGACTCAAAACCAGCCTTAAAGGATGTACTGAAAAATCTACTTTAAGACATACCACAAGATATACCAAACTACTACTAAAAGATAACACTAAAATTCCATGACAATCATCTCTCTCAACATCAATGAATTAAATGCACCAGTTAAGAGATACAGAGTGACAAAATGGATCAAGAATCTGAATCCAATGTATTTCTGCCTACAAGAAACACGTAAATAGAACAAACACAGACTCAAAATCAAAGGTTGGAGGACAATCATTCAATCAAACAACTTTCTTAAAAAGGTTGTAGTGGCCACATTACTTTCAGATAACATAGACTTTAGATTTAAAAAAGTTATAAGACATAGATATAATAAATATGTTTTAATAATAAAGAGATATGTACAACAAGAACCACATGAATATTAACCTAAAAGAGAACTGTGGCAAAGTTTTACATGTGCCCCAAGTGAAAACTGCTACTGAAACATGCGAACAGGAGAGCTGGAAGTATGGAAGAACCCTGATAAACACACCAATGTAGAAAAAGGAAGAAGGGTATAAAATAAACAAATAAATGAATAAATAAATATTTTGTAACAAGATGTTTGATACATAAAGACATCTAAATAGAGGCTAAAATCCAAAAAACAAAGTCAAAGTTAGATTGTGCACCAGGCATCATTACGATTTAATGGCTACTCAAACAACATAACAAATTCATAGTACCTGAGACACAGTATTTAAATATGATTATGTGAAAGTATCATTATATGAAAGTTCATATACAAAATAAACACTATGCTCTATTTAATGTACTCTTATAGATACCAAGAACACATTTGACTATTCAACATATTTTTTTTTATTTCATTTAGGTATACTGACTGGTTTAGTGCAAAATTTTGAATTTTTATTTATTTATTTATTTATTTATTGGTCACACCCAGTGGAGCTGAGGAGTTACTCCTGGCTCTGTGCTCAGAAATTGCTCCTTCTGGAGCGATTGGGATGCCAGAGATTGAACCCGCCGTATCTGACTTGGGTCAGCTATGTGCAAGTCAAATGCCCTACCACTGTGCTACCACTCTGGTCCCAAAATTTTGATTTTTGACAAATGTATATGGTCAGGTGACCAATACAAACATCAAGAAATAAAAATTTTTCATCAAATAAAAATTTTCTTTGTGCCCATTTATAATCAGAACCTTATCTTTAACTCTAGGACCAGATCCCAGAAATATCTAATCTAAATTCTGTTCTACTTTTATAGAACTGTATAAGTGGAATTTATATAGAGTATCCACATTGTTCTATATGTTAATGGTTAATTCTTATTTTTTACTATTGATAAATATTCTGCTATGTCACAGTTTGTCAATTGATATGCATAATTAATTACTTATGGATAAGTTCTAGTTTTCATTGATTATGAATAAAAATATTTAGATCAGGTAATATAAATTTTCATTCTTCTGAGATAAATATATAAGGTGTGAGTCACTGTTTCAAATTCTAGATATATGTCAGGAAACTACAAAATTATTTTCTTGGTTCTAACCAGTTGTAATATCTCATGTAACCTTTAGGCTCTTAATACATATTATCTTATTTAAGACATAAGAAGAATTTTCTACTTCATTTTACAAATAAAATATCTGAAGCTAGAAAGATTAAGTTATTGTATGTGGCAACATTTTCAGTTAAATTATAAGACTACACTAGAATCCAGATGCTCTAGCTCATATTGAAAAATATGACTTAGGGGCTGGAAAGATAGCACAGCGGTAAAGCATTTGCCTTGCACTCAAATGGATAGTAGTTTGAATCCCGGCATCCCATATGGTCCCCCAAGCCTACCAGGGGTGATTTCTGAGACCAGGGCAAGGAGTAACCCCTGAATACTGCCAGGTGTGATCCAAAAGCAAACAAATAAAAAGACTCAATGAATAGCATGTTATTAAACAAATATATTTTGAATCAATTCTATAGAAATCCCTGTTACCTGAAAAATTCTAGAGCTTTAATATTACTTCATCATTTAAATTATTGTAAACAAAGATCTCTTTACAAGAGGATATTGTAAAGAAACTTCAAACCCAGTAAAAAATCATATGCAACTAATTGACCATTTTGGAAGTTCAGAAAATAAATATAAACTTAGACTTAGATTCTGATAGAAGAGATAGGGCATTTGCCTTTGAGGCATGGACACAAGTTCAAATCTCTGCATCCCATATGTTTCTCAGAGTATTGCCAGTAGTGGTCCCATAATAGAGAGCCCAGGGGTAAACCCTGACCACCATTTTTGTATGGCCTGGAAAGCAAAAATAAACATATAAATTATGGTTGTAGTATCAGATAAACAGTACAGGAATTAAGGCACTGATCTGGTTAGAATCCTGGTGTCATATGTAGTCTTCCACATACTAGATTGATTGACTACTGAGAAAAGGACCAGATATTAGCTCTAAGCACTACCAGTATAACCTCATATATGGGATCAATTTTGATCATTGATCAAAAATAACTAGTTTGGGAGTAGTGTCAGTACTAAAAAAAAGTCAGATATTCTGGTTTAAATCAAGGCTTTTCTATTTCCTAATGCAACAAGGTAGTATACATAAATTTTCTGGGTCATAGTTTGTTTATTCTTTTACAAAATAGAACTAGCCATTATTATGTGGATTAAATGAGTTACCAAGAGCAGGAATTTAGACCAGTGTCTGGCACATACTAAAAACTCAATAAATGTTAGCTATTAACATTACCAAGGACATATTGTCAATTCTAGTCCAAATCACAAGTTGGCCCCTTGTCTGAAATTCTTCCAAGTTCAGTAAGATCTGTATCTTACTGAATGTGTTTATTTATTTTCTTCTTGTTCCAATGGAGTATAAGAGGACATCTGTCCATATTAGAGATGTGAAACTTACATGAAGATGCAAAGAAAACACTTAGATATTTTTTAAAATTTTAAATTTTAAAATTCAACTTCCAAGTGCTAAAATTTAAATCTTATCATAAAAGAAATAGTACAGTGAGTAGGATCTTGCTTTGCACATTGTAAACCTGGGCTTGATCCCTGGCATCCCATATGGCTTCCCAAGCTTGTCAAGATTGATTCAAGAGTGTAGAGTCAGGGTTTACCCTTGAGCACTGCCAAGAGTGAGCCTTCCTGTAAAAAAATAAAAACAAAAAATTATATACTTTATGCATAATAGAGTTTATAAAGAATAAAAAGACAAGATTCAATATCACTTCTGAATGTCTGAACCCCTGTTATTGATCCCTATGTCAACATAAAATTACTCAGCTTCCCACAATAAAATTCCATTCACTTATTTCTGACTCACAAAATAAAGTCATCCATCAATAGGTGAGGCATACTATAGCAACTTTAGTGTTAAAAAACCAGAATCGGGGCTGGTGAGGTGACGCTAGAGGTACGGTGTCTGCCTTGCAAGGCAAGGACCGAGATTCAATACCCTGGCATCCCATATGGTCCCCCCAAGCCAGGAGCAATTTCTGAGTGCTTAGCCAGGAGTAACCCCTGAGCATCAAACTGGTGTGGCCGAAAAGTCAAAAAAGAAAAAACAAACAAACAAACAAAAAAGAATTTTAGTGTTACGAGCTCTTTGAGAATTTGTCCAGCAAATTAGAAAGCAGAAGGACTCTAAAAAAACACACACACACACTAAAAAAACAAAATAAAACAAAACAAAAAAACAGAATCAACTATTAGCAAGATTTCTGCTTCTAATTTGCTTCATGCAGTCAGCCTGACACAACACATACTAATAATGCATTTTCTACAGATTTTAACTTTTGGTAACTATGTATCATGCACATTTACACATATTATATACATGTGTGTGTATATATATATATATATATATATATATATATGTTAAATAGAATTTCTGTTAAAGTAAATAGGTACTTGAATAGTTTCTTCTTCCAAAATTAGATTTTTGGATTTGTTAAAACTCCCACTTGCTATGAAGCAACTACACTGGAATTTCTTAGACTTCCTATCATTATTAAAAATTAAAAATCTCTAAATTTACTATAGTAGGATGAAATTAAATTGCAAAATACATGTTTTATTGTGTATTACACATAATAATGCTTAACAAAAAATACCATTCAGAATTATTTTTAATTTGACAGTCTACTGAGAGTATTTATGCATTTTAAGAAAACTTTCTTGCAAAACACACACACAGATACTAATATATCTGAAAAAAGAATGAAACCATTACAAATGTGAATTATGCACGTGAAATTGGCTCAGATTCTTTTCAGTGAACTTCTCAACATTCAGATTCACCTGATGGTAGAGCTCTTTGAGTCTGGAAGAAAATACAAACTGGAATAAAATTGAGAATGCAGAAACGGTAAGAGCCAAATGATGAGAGCCATAACAAAGTTCTTCAGATAAAATTGGCGGGGCTTGCTTGGTTACAGACAAAGGTGGAGTATAGCTTTGATGGCTCTATCTATCCTGAGCATTTTATTTCTCTGTCATGGAAATCTGGTTCAACTCAGTATGGCAGATGAGTATCTTATTTGTGGAAAAATGGGAACTCCCTTAACTCAGATTAAAAGAGACAGGGTTGGACTGGAGTGGTAGGGCATTTGACTTGCATGTGGCTGACCTAGGTCAGACCGTGTTTCACTTCCCCCAAGCCAGGAGCAATTTCTGAGAGAAGAGTCAGGAGTAATCCCAGAGCAGCACCGGGTGTGGTCAAAAAAACAAACAAAAAAGCAAAAAAAAAAAAAAAAAACAAGCAAAAACTGAATGAGATATGGTGACCAATCTCATTTAGAAACAGAAATACAAATTCAGTAGGTTGTGGCATAAAGACATTTGTTGCTTGGTTTTCTTTTCCTTCTTAAGACACCATGCAAACCATAATATATGCCTTACCCCCTGCAAATAATCCCGTTATATTGGTTATGTTTAAATGAGCATGGCGGAATCAGATGAGTTATAGCAATTAATTCTGATTTTGCTTAATTTGCATTTTCTTTTTTTATATATTTTATTTAAACACCTTGATTACATATATGGTTGTGTTTGGGTTTCAGTCATGTAAAGAACACTTCCAATCAATCACCAGTGCAACAGTCCCATCACCAATGTCCTAAATCTCCCTCCTCCCCACCCAACTCCCGCCTGTACTTTAGACAGACTTTCTATTTCCCTCATACATTCTCATTATTATGAGTTAAAAAGGTAGTTATTTCTCTAACTAAACTCATCCCTGTATGTGGTGAGCTTCATGAGGTGAGCTGTAACTTCCATTTTAAATCATGCATTTTCAATCATGCATTGTAATATGTACAGGTTCGCTCTTACTGAGATCTCAAGGAGAGCAAATTCTGGTCTTCAGGTTCAAATGAAAGAGTTGAAAATTGGAAAAACTGTTGCTTGAAAGCCACTTTGGCTATCTGTGCAGTTGCCACTCAAGTTAAATTTTATTCATAATTTAAAACTGGGAAGTAGACTCTTTAGTCTCACCAAATGCTATAGTATCCTTTTTTTCCTCTGCTGTCCCATATACCTAAAATTTCCTTTAATATACTTTATATTCTTGGAAATGCAAGACCTACGGAACTGGTTAAGATTCATTACATTTTGAGTAATGAATCACCCTTTCAGAAAAGTTTTCTTTTTTTGGTTTTTGGGCCACACCGGGCGGTGCCCAGGGGTTACTACTGGCTATCTGCTCAGAAATAGCCCCTGGCAGGCTCGGGAGACCTGGGTTTCGAACCAACCACCTTAGGTCCTGGATCGGTTGCCTGCAAGGCAACTCTCTGGCCCCGGAAAAGTTTTCTAAAACACATTTGTCTAACTGTATTTTTAAGAGTCTATCCTTATATGTATGCTATCTCTCTGCTATCTCTCTGGCCCCGGAAAAGTTTTCTAAAACACATTTGTCTAACTGTATTTTTAAGAGTCTATCCTTATATGTATGCTGATTAGAATGTTATCTCAATCTTAATCCCACAAAATTAGGTATGGTCATGACTTATAACATTATTGCATACATGATCCCATAAAGAAAAAAACAATGTGCCAGCTTTTCTCTCTCTCTCTTTCTCTCTCTCTCTCTCTCTCTCTCTCTCTCTTGATGTTATTTTATTTATGAGTCACACTCAGCAGTGCTCAGGGGCTACTTCATGCTCTGTGCTCAGAAATTATTCCTGATGGACCCACCAAAACATATGGGACACAAGTTATCAAACTCACTTCAGCTTTGTGCAAGGCAAATTCTTTACTGGCTGTGCTATTTCTCTTGCCCCCAACTGTGACCAGTTTTTACTGAAGATCTTTTAGACCATTTGCAGGAAAGTGTTTTTTGTTTGGAAGTTTTTTTTATAAATAACTTCCTCCACCAAAGTCTTATATCTCCTTTGAATTTGAATGTTTGCTCATGAGATTTATTAGAGATTTTCTACTTACTAGCACTCTTACTGATTTACTTTCTATTCATATTTATTTCATTTTTCTACACAATGCATTCAGTAGTGATTCAAGTATTGGTGGTAAGTAGGTCTCCCCTACAGAAGTACAAACCTGGACTGCTGGTTTAAAGTATTAATTGATTCCTTAAACCTTTTAACAAAAACTCCAGCAGTCTCAACTGATGCTTTTTAATGATCAGATCATGAAAATCCTTCTGCCCCTCTCAAGATGCTCCTGTTAATGTCTCTGTCAAGACAGTGATGAGAAACTTTAGTGAGAACAATGTACAAATAAGCATGTGATAAAACAATGGGAATATGATTCTAAATGTAAATTTCTAATATCCTCTTGGGTAATTAGAAAGATTCCCAAAATATAAAGGGAATTTGGGTAAATTTTCAAGGTTCATTTTTAAAATGAGAAAATTACACAATTAGAAATAAGAATAAGAGATGTGAGACAAGAGTGTCACTGATAGGATAGAAAAAAAAAAACACAAAAGTAACCAAGAAAGCATGCACATTTATGATTACATGACTTGTAATATTTTAAAGGCTAATTATCCCTAAAAATGGAAAGCATTCAGATTCTGTTTTTTAATAGTATGTACAATCTAGATTTACTTAATTCTCAAGGTACTTAAACTATTAAATCTATCATGATTAAGTAAACTTACTTTTTTTTCCAAATTATGTGTACCCGAACTTAGTATTATTCAATTTATTTACTGTGGAAAAATTCATGCAATATTTTTGGCTGTAATTTATCCTTATATTCTTCCAGTCATCTGTTCACTAAGCCTAAGAATATCTTCCTCATTTTATAAATAATCAAATTCATTTGGTTGTAAGTGGATTTAAATTGTGAAACTTTATTAATCAAAAACTCTTTGCTGGTACTGGAGTGATAGTAGAGTTGGTTGGGTGTTTGCTTTGCACATAGCTGCTGACCTAGTTCAATCCATGGAACCCCTTATGATACCTTGAGCACCATCAAGGATAATCCTTGACTATAGAATCAGAAATAATCCCTGAGCACTATGTGATGTTGCCCATTACCAAAGAGGAAAAAGAAAAAACCTCATTACTTCACATTATGGATGTGTGTGTAGGAAAAGGAGGAGATAGCAACATATTCATTTCTTTCTTGTCATAGTTCTTTCACAACAAAATGTTTATGAAATCAAGAGATCTCTAATCAAAAAGTACTTGTCAATCTCCTAATTAACAGAAAGTTATAAAATCTTTTGCAAGGAAGGAAGTAGTAAACAGTGATATGACAGGAAGTTGGGAAGGCAGTGGTAGAATTAATAGTAAAAAAAATAAAAAAGAAATACTCATGGAACTAATCTCTTTTGAATAGGTCTCTCTTACTTTGTTCCATCCCAGGAAACTATATAGGGTGCTGTGGATCTAAACCGGATTGGTCTTTTGCTTGGTAAGTGCCTTCAATGTACTATCACTCTGGCCTCAGGAATTAGTTTTTTGAACTGCAGAACAAAACCCCTGTGGTTATCAAAACCATTGACTGATCATTTCCTTTAGAAGATATCATTTAATATTCACAATTTTCTTATTGACTCTAACTCTATAATTCGAAGCTCTGGGAGCTAATTACAAGCACTGAATAAAATAAAATATAAATGGACCTATACAATTTCAAACTTTTGTTCAGTCTACTGTGTTTGCTTTCTGTCACAATATCAATACTTCTTTTTCTTTTCTCTTTTTTTTTTTGGTTTTTGGTTTTGGGGTCACACCCAGCCGTGTTCAGGGGTTACTCCTGGCCGTCAGCTCAGATATAGCTCCTGGCAGGCATGGGGGACCATATGGGGCACCGGGATTTGAACCAACCATCTTTGGTCCTGGAACAGCTGCTTACAAGGCAAACGCCGCTGTGCTATCTCTTCTTTTTTGTTGTTGTTGGTGGTGGTGGCTTTTCCTGCTCAAGTTGCTTTAACACACATACCTTACTCTTCATCACCAGATGTTCCAGTTTCAAGATATTGCTGTCTCTCAGTAACCGAACTGTCACACACAGTTCCCAAACTTCCATGTTCAGAATTCTTTTATACTTTGTATAGTAAACATTATTTCTCAGCTTCAGTCATTTCATAAATAATTGAAATAGCAAAAAAAAAAAGTACAAATACAAATAAGGGACAAAGCAGTGACGCAACGAGTAGAGCATTTGCCTTGCATGTGGCTGACCTAGGATGGACCACGTTTCGATCCCTGGCATCCGAACTGGTACCCTAAACCAGGAGCAATTTCTGAGTGCATAGCAAGGAATAACCCCTGAGCGTCACTGTGCCATCCCCCCAAAAAAGGAAAAAAAAAGTACAATTAATTGAAATAGAACCTCTAAATTAGTTAATGAAGGGAACTGGAGCAATAATAGAAGGCACTTGTTTTTCATATGACCAATACTAGTTCTAAACTTGGCATCAAAAATGTTCTAGATTCTAGCACTGCCAGGAGTTATCCCCAAGCACAGTAATGGAGTAACCCTCAACACTTCTGGATGTGGTTCAAAGCATGAAAAGAACTTAATAACAAATTTATAAGTGAGAGTCAACATGAAGACAACCAGATCCGAGGGAATATATATAATTTTGTCCACATATTTCCTCTCTCTTTTCATTTGAAGTTATCAGATCACAGATATGAGAGGAAATGGAATTTACTTTCTATCTATAGGGCAGTAACAGCTGCAGAAAAACTGATCCTTGACATTTCTTTCATGTGTATAACACATACATCGTTTTAGTTTTAAAAGATACAGAAGAAAAACTTTTTATAGGAAATCTCAAGGCAGCACAATTTGCTGTTGTTGTTGTTATTGTTGTTGTTGTTGTTGTTGTTCAACTTAGTATATTCGGGAAAAATCTCACTTCTAGGTCACCCAAGGAAACTTTTGCACCCCCAAGAGACCATGATAAGATATTTAATGATCATAGAAATGTCTCTCTCCATTAATACTGTAAGACACTTTTCCTTTCTGAGAAAGCTGTCTTTGAAGTAAAATACCTCCATAAACAGTATAAAAAATTAAGTTCATAATATGTTCTTTCATAAAAAGGAAAATATTGTTCTGGTTTTACTATTATTAATCACATGCATTAGCCAGCCAGCACAAAAGAACATTTTATTGCTCTATGCTGTCAGAGAGGGTAAAAGTTGGATCACTCCCATTAATTCAATTTTGCATACAAATCTCTTAAGAAATGTTGTTTTATGCAAGTCAAGCATTTTTGGGTCACATGTTCAAATTACATGGGTACTAATAGCGTTTCTGAGATGGCACTTATATAAGTTTGACTCAGATCATTGTAGCTCCTAGAAGTAACTGAACCCAATGAACAGTTCACAAGCATGGAGGAATTGAATGTTAAATTCAGTATATGACCTATAAAACAATGTAAAGTAGTATGGTACTATACCTCCATTAAAAATCAAAGTCTGAACCAAAAGAAAATTCAACTCAATTCAACAAGAACTTTAGATAATTCAAACATGTGACTGCAGTGATAATACAGTGAGTAGGTTTATGTGGGTCAGCCTAATGTGTGACTGATCCATATTTGAGCCTCTAGTTTCCCATAAACCTACAAAGATTTTGACCCCAAAACCTACAAAAAGTAATTCTTGAGTGCAGAACCATGAATAATACTGAGAGCTACCAGGTGTGTTCCTAAAACTAAAAAAAGAAGTTGAACATTCAAAAAAATATGTTATGAGTGACATAAATAAGGTAATATAGAGAAAATGCTCTTATTTATTTATTTGGTTTTTAGTCCACACCTGGTGGTTTTTAGAGGCTTATTTATGCTTCTGCATGCAGGGATTTTATTCCCCACTTTAAAGATGAGAGAAACCAAACAAAAAGAGTTTAACTATTAGATCACCCAAATATATTTTTCAAATGTCAGAGCTTAGTAACCTGAATCCAGAATTTATCTTTGTAATGAATGCAGTAAAAGTCAGACTTAGAAACAGGAAATCAAGAACAACGAGATCGTATGGGGTTTAGTTGCTTGCCTTGCATGAGGCTGACCTTGGATTGATTCCTTTACCACATAGTCACAGAAAAATGCAGCTTTGAAAGATCCAAGGTCTGCTAATAGTGCCCCCTAAACACTACTGAGGAGGCTCAGGTAATTTCCATCATTACAGAATTTGGGGCACACTGCATCCTTGTTCCTTCATATTGAACTGCAAACATACTTGGCTGAGAATCTCAGGCAAAAAAAGTGGGTCTCCTGGGTGCTTCTTGAAGAACATGAACCTTCAGTCGTCAGAGCACCAAAAAGTAACCCTACAAAATTAAAAAAAAAAAAAAACACTGAGAGATATGAACATCAGGCGATTCTACACATTATGATTATAATACATATTTTATATGTATGTTTAGAATTATATCGGGGCCCGGGAGATAGCATGGAGGTAAGGCGTTTGCCTTTCATGCAAAAAGGTCATCGGTTCGAATCCTGGTGCCCCATATGGTCCCCTGTGCCTGCCAGGAGCAATTTCTGAGCATGAAGCCAGGAGTAACCCCTGAGCACTGCCGGGTGTGACCCAAAACCCCCCCCCAAAAAAAAACCCAAAAAACCCAAGAATTATATCACTAGGGACTGAAGAGATAGCATGGAGGTAAGGTGCTTGCTTTGCATGCAGAAGGTCAGTGATTTGAATCCCGGCATCCCATATGGTCCCCTGAGCCTGCCAGAGCGATTTCTGAGCAGAGAGCCAGGAGTATCCCCTGAGACTGCCATGTGACCCCAAAACAAACAACAAAAAAACAAAACAAGCAAACAAAATAATTATATTACTAATTAATGATAATAATAGTTCTGTTTATTAGCAACTACCTACTATGTATTATTGACTATTTTATTTTCATTGCCTCCAAAATAATAAAACTTACAATGTATATTCACATAAAAACTTTAAAGAAATGGAGTTGCTTGCTTGAGTTTAGATATTCAGTAGGTAATATCCTTTAAAGATGTACAGATATCCCATACTATAATTCTTCTCACTTAAGTCTTATATAAATAAAAAATTCTTTTATCTAACTTTCTATGAGATGTAAATAGGACAATTCTTTATCTATCTTGAAAGTTCAAGAAATACTAAATTTTGTTTTGCTTTATTTTGGAGTTACACTCAGCAGTACTCAGGGCTTATTCCTAACTCTGTTCTGGGGGATCACTCCTAATATGGCTTAGAGGACCATATATTTTATGAAGATAGAAATTGAAATAGCCACATTCTAGGAAACCATCCTGCCTTCTTTTCTATCTTTCTGGTTATGAATATCTTATAAATATAATTCTGTTTTTTTTTTGGGGGGGGCACACCCTGGCAGCACTCAGGGGTTACTCTTGGCTCCGCTCTCAGAAATCGCTCCTGGCTTAGGGGACTATATGGGATGCCGGGTTCATATTGAGTCAACCATGTGTAAGGCAAACACCCTGTGCTACCAATCTTGCCCTTATAAATATAATTCTTAAAAGAAGTTTCCTCTTATATTGAAAAATGGATTTCTGCTTGTTTTTACAAATGGTACAGTAAGGCAAACACCTCTTTGCCACCAATTTGGCCCTTATAAATATAATTCTTAAAAGTAGTTTCCTCTTATATAGAAATATGAATTTCTGCTTATTTTATCAAATAGAACAGTTAAATAATATTTTAATGATATCACGGTTTGAAGCTGAAAAATATATCAACACAAGATATCAAAGCTGACTGATTTTCCCAAGACATGGCAATTTGGCATGTGCATTATTTGGTAAAATCAACCAAGTCTCTATAGGCTTAAGAGAAACTTGAACCAAATTCTTTTTTGTTGTTGTTGTTTTGTTTTGTTTTTGGGTCACACCCGACAGCACTCAGGGGTTCCTCCTGGCTCGATGCTCAGAAATCTCCCCTGGCAGGCACAGGGGACCATATGGGATGCCGGGATTTGAACCACCATCCTTCTGCATGAAAGGCAAACGCCATACCTCCATGCTATCTCTCCGGCCCTGAAACACATTCTTAACTATTTTGAAGAATTAAATTGTGGTTATTAGCAAGGATCTGGGTTTTCTTAAAAGACAAATTTCCTTTGGGAAACTCCTATCTATATGGTTGGCCCAACATGTTAATAACATGTAATATCTGGTACTTAATATGAGTTACCCTACCTTCTTGATACCTAGGACACTCTTCTTTAAGTCAGAATAAGTATCTTTATTTTACTGACATTTACTATTGAATCTATGTTTATGAAGATTCTATGTACATATGTAATTATGTTGATTGTTTTAACAACTTAAAATTACCATTGGATAAAAGAATAACTAGAAAATACAATCTAAGTCTTACATAACAGGCAGCAATATAAGTTCATCAAACATATTTTAAATAAATATGCAGTAAGCAGAGAATAGAGAATAAATATTATGATGAAGTTTTTGCTTGTATTGCACTGACCTTTGGTCAGCATGGACCAGTGAAATGGATAAATAGAAATCGACCCATCACTCCAATTTTAGCTAGTGCCATATTTCCTTAAGAATAAGTTCCAGATGCTGGCTTGGGTGTCCATTTTGTTATTTCTGGCAGAGGAAATTATTTTGCATTTTGCCAGCCTGAAAGAGCAGAATCTATTAATCAGTGCCAGCCATGATTTGTTCTTCCAACATAAAAGCACAGGCCTTTCTGTGGAATGCTTTTAGTTAGAACCATTTTTTTTCCCTATTCCTGCCTACAAGGATGTACATTCATATTTCCTACCATGATCTGTGTCAGAGTTTAGTGTTA
Source organism: Crocidura indochinensis (assembly GCA_004027635.1). Lineage (NCBI taxonomy): Eukaryota > Metazoa > Chordata > Mammalia > Eulipotyphla > Soricidae > Crocidura > Crocidura indochinensis. The sequence goes on from PVKC010020893.1 coordinate 16,601, forward strand.
GTTTGTTAATCTGGTGAACAAGTGATCATGCATCAGTAAATGCCATATTCCTTGGGGAATACAAAGAAAACAAACAAGTCATTCTAAAACCCAGGTTTTGATTTTGTTGTTGTTATAGTTTCTGGGTCACACCTGGCAGTGCTCAAGGATTACTCCTACTCAATGTTCAGAAATCACTCTTGGCAGGTTCAAGGGATCATATGGGATGCCAGGGATCTTATCCTTGTGGACTTTGTGCAAGGCAAATGCCCTACCCACTGTGCTATCTCTCAGTGCTCTCTCTTATTTTGTATCAGATAATAACTCAAATGTTGGGAACAAATACAGGAATTGAACTTGTTGAAGTAACATGAGACCTGGATCTTTACATTTTAAACAAGTTGCCAAGAGATTGTGATTTAATGTTACGAACATTGTTCTGGGGGCAGGAGTGGTGGCAGTGGTAGGGAGTTTGTGTTGTACACGGCTGACCTAGGACAGACCACTGTTCGATTCCTCAGCATTCCATGTGTCCCCTAAGCTAGGAGCTGTTTCTGAAAGCAGAGCCAGGAGTAACCCCTGAGCATCACCAGGTGTGGTCCAAAAAGCAAACAACAACAACAACAGCAAACAAAAAAAAAACATTTAGTGAAGTTTCCAGATTCCTATTTCCCTTCTCTACCTGGTTCCTGAAAAGAAGCAATGTTTAGCAGAAATTGCCTTTTCAAATTCAACTGGCATTTAAACGTGCTTCTAAAACACATATCTTTCCTATCAGATTCTTAGTTCCAAGATATGAGCTTGGGAAATTAAATAGATTTCATTTATGTAGTTGCCATTTGCACAGAGCTCCTACAGTCATATAAATGTGAGGACCTCCTTCGGGATGACATTTCTAGGAACAGAGCAGCACTTTTGTTCTAGCTAAATCTCCCCACTATGTCCTAAAACTGAGCAATTCAAATGTTTTCACATAAATATCTTTTAATCAAGTTATCCTACATATTTGGTGTTTGAATGCTCTAGAATATAGTTTTCTCAAACTTGGGCAAATTTAAAGATGGCTTCCGTAATTCTTTTCTACAAGAATTTCTATCTTTCTGCTGTAATATTTTCATCCTGTGTGATATTTGCTGATTAATACACTTCTTTTCTTTTTTTTTTTGGTTTTTGGTTTTTGGGTCACACCCGGCAGTGCTCAGGAGTTACTCCTGGCTCCATGCTCAGAAATTGCTCCTGGCAGGCACGGGGGACCATATGGGGCACCGGGATTCGAACCGATGACCTTTTGCATGAAAGGCAAATGCCTTACCTCCATGCTATCTCCCAGGGCCCGATTAATACACTTCTAATGAATAAGAAATGATATGAATAATGGGGTATCATTTCAGAGATGAAGTTAGAAAATGATGTGCATCTCATATGGGTAATACTCTCTCTTTTCTGTCTTTCTGTTTATATCTCTTTCTTTCTCTCTTCCCTCACCCTCTTCCTCTTCTTTCTTCATAGAAATGCCATGTTATCAGCAGTCTTAGAGAGAGCCCACCTGGCAAAGAACTAACTACAATAAAAAAGTAGTTGGAAGAAATAGAATGATAATACCTATGTAAACAGGAAAATCTATTGAATGATTTGAGCCAGAAATCAATGCTAACAAGCTCAATATGAAGTGCTCATCTCTATTTCTTATTTTAAAGAAAGAACTGACCAAAAGTAAAACCATACAATCTTATAGACACTACACACAAAACAAATTGTTGGAAGATATGAGATAAAGCTGATTTGAACTTAAAAATATGTTTTCTGTGTCTGTTGAGATCTCTCAGGCTCATTCCCAAATACATATAACCAACTCCCTGATTTTTATACAAAGAGCCTCATTACTTGAGAGTATG
>PVKC010020895.1:0-18411 GCA_004027635.1 Crocidura indochinensis
TGGGTGAATAGTTTCACCCACCGAGTGGGAGAAACTATTCACCCAACACCCATCAGACAAGGGGCTAATATCCAAAATATACAGGGCACTGACAGAACTTTACAAGAAAAAGACATCCAACCCCATCAAAAATGGGGAGAAGAAATGAACAGACAATTTGATAAAAAAGAAATACAAATGGCCAAAAGGCACATGAAAAAATGTTCCTCATGACTAATCATCAGGGAGAGGCAAATCAAAACAACAATGAGATACCACCTCACACCACAGAGATTGGCACACATCACAGAGAATGAGAATAATCAGTGCTGGCGGGGATGTGGGGAGAAAGGAACTCTTATCTACTGCTGGAAGGAATGCTATCTAGTCCAACCTCTATAGAAAGCGATATGGAGATTCCTCCAAAATCTGGAAATTGAGCTCCCATTCGACCTAGGGATATACCCTATGAACACAAAAATTCAATACAAAAACCCCTTCCTCACACCTATATTTATCACAGCACTATTCACAACAGCCAGGCTCTGGAAACAACCAAGATGCCCTTCAACAGATGAATGGCTAAAGAAACTGTGGTACATATACACAATGGAATATTATGCAGCTGTCAGGAGAGATAAAGTCATGAAGTTTTCCTATACATGGATGCATGTGGAATCTACCATGCTGAGTGAAATAAGTCAGAGGGAGAGAGAGAGAGACGCAGAATAGTTTCACTCTTCTATGGATTTTAAAGAAAATAAAAGTCATTTTAGCAACAGTCAACAGAGACAATGAGAGGAGAGTTGGAACTTCCAGCTCACTTCATGAAGCTCACTGCAAAGAGTGGTGAGTGCAGATATAGAAATAACTACACAGAGAACTATCATAAGCATGTGAATGAATGAGGGAACTGGATAGCCTGTCTAGTGTACAGGTGGGGGGGAGTGGAAGGGAGGGAGACTCAGGACATTGGTGGTGGGAATGTTGCACTGGTGAAGGGGGTGTTCTTTACATGACCGAAACCTAATCACAATCATATATGTAATCAAAATTTTTAAATAAAAAAGTAAAAAAAAATAAAAAAGAATAGCTAAAAAGAAAAGAAAGGTAAGAAAGACGGAAGGAAGTAAAGAAAGGAAGAAAAAGGGGAAAATAAAAAGAAACAAAGAAAATGAAAGAAAGAAACAAATGAAGAGAAAGGATGGAAGGAAGGAGGAAGGAACGAGTAACTAAAGCAAGAAAGGAAGAAAAAGCAAGCAAGGAAGGAAGGAAGAAGGAAAAAATAAAATAAAAGAGGGAAAAGTAGAAGAAGAAATGAAAGAATAAAAAGTAGGAAGAAGAAAGAAATGAAAGAAAAGAAAAAAGAAAGGTAGGAAGGAGTAAGAAAGAAAAAATGAAAATGAATACATGTTCATGTGTGTTCTTTCTGTGTGCTACATAAAGGGGGATATTTATCAATTTTTTTGGCATATGGATTTTATTTTTTTCTCCAGGATTCCTGGAGAAATTAGGGAATTTGGGGGAAGTGATACCCAAGTTTTAGGGAATTTGGGTGAGGAGTGATATCCAGCATTGCTCATGGGCTATTTCTGGCTTTATTTTCAGAAATGGTTCCTGAATTATTTCTTTTTTTACTATTATTAATAATTTTTATTTCGACCAAAGTGGATTACAAATCATTCACAGCAGTGCTTTAGACAGACATGCCACTTTTTTCAGTCATGGCAATACTTACTTCAGGTTCTCTGACAGAAAATAGCCAATTTCTTTTATTTTTGTTTGTTTTGTTTTGTTTTGTTTTTGTGCCACACCCAGCAGTGCTCAGGGGTTACTCCTGGCTCCATGCTCAGAAATTGCTCCTGGCAGGCATGGGGGACCATATGGGGCACCGGAATTCGAACCGATGACCTTTTGCATGAAAGGCAAGCGCCTTACTTCCATGCTATCTCCAGGGCCCCAAAAATAGCCAATTTCATGCTCAACTTGTACGTGGTTGTGGTCTCTAAGAATTATTTTGCATTGAACTTAAATCATCCATTTTTCCTTCGGGTTTATAAAAAAAGGAAGGAAATATCTCTATGTTGCTGAAATCCTCTATCAAGTGAGTGTATACTACTGCTTATTTCTCATGGGCCAAAATCAATGCCAGTGGAAAAGCGATCCTTTCTCTCAGAGTATGGGCATCAGAAGCAGGAGCACATAATTCTTTTCCAGAGAATTACAGATACTCAGCTGAAATTACACCAAAGCAATTCACTCTCTAGAATGCTTTAAGATTTGTTGGGTTTATTTGTTTAGTTTTCTGTTTGGAGAAAATATCAATTTAATTATTGCAGTTTAAAAAATGAATAAATAGGGCTGGAAAGATAGCACAACAAACAGTAAGGCCTTGCATGCAGCTGACCCAGGATGGACAGTGGTTCAAATCCCGGCATCCCATATGGTCCCCCGAACTAGCCAGTAGTAATTTCTGAGAGCAGAGACAGGAGTAACCTCTGAGCACCACCAGGTGTGACCCAAAAGCCAAAAGAAAAAAAAAGAATAAATGATACTAATTTGGGAAAGAAAACACAAATATACATACATTACATATATAATATATGTAATATAATAATATATAATATTTATCATATCATACATTATATACAATATAATATATTATATATTTATTATATTATACATTATAAAATACATTATATATAATATATATAATAAAAATTCAGAGAAGGGGTGGCTGGAGCTATAACTCAGTGTGTAGGATATTTGTTTGACTAACATGCAACAAATGGGTTCAATCCCTCTCATCCCATATGGTCTCCTGAGCCCGCCAGAAGTAATTTCTGAATACATATTCAAGAGTAACCCCTGAGTACTGCCAAGTGTGGGCTCAAAACAAACAAAAGAAGCAAACAAAAAGTCAGAGGAAGATATCTACATACAACAAAGCAATCAGAATCCTTTCATACAATAAAGAAGACTTAAAACTTGAAAATTAAGATGTATTCAACTTCCTGTTCATGTTTTCCTATGGGATAAAGTCGGGCCTTCACTGAGGAAATTACAGTGCACTATCTTAAAGAAGAAAGGGATCCTATTCCTCCTCTTCCCCATGTCAGAGTAGAAACCCCCACGTCACGTCTATCACATACCACCCAGGACAGCAGAAGATAGAGTGGCTGCTCCTGCTTGGGAACATTTGTGAAAACGGTGAATGCGCTGATGTATGAATGAAAGATCATCATAGCTATGATCAATAGCAATGCAGAGAAAGCTAGAATTGGTGATATGACTTACTATAGTTATAATGAAAAGTTCTAAAGCAATGCCCAGGAATCTGAATTCAGTCATAGCTGTGAGATTCTGCCTATGTGTGGCAGTGTGGAAAAAACAAGAGCACAGCATGTATTTTAACCACATTTAATAATCATCTCTAAGCAGGGGCTGCCATCTGGGGACCCACAGCTAGAATGCCTCTACTTCTAGGTTTACTGAAGCCTACATAGTGTTTAATCCATACTTTTCCAAAAATAAATATCGTGATATATAAAAACACATTATTCCCCTATCCCATTTCTCTTCAAACAAAAATTCTAACCACAACCAATCACTCATGTAGGACAATTGCCATGGCCATATTTCATAGAATATCTTGGTCAATTCCTCTAGAGATAGCAAGAACTGCCCTATTCCTTTGCTATAACCACTCATGTGGATTTTGGATGTTGGCAGATTCCCCTCTTATTAACAACTACTTCATCGTCCTATCTCAGCCATGAAATTCCATTTGACTACTGATTCATAGAAGAGAGTTGAACTATTAAAGTTTCAGAGACAACATTCTTATTGTATTACAAGTTGTTAAATATCTCTCCACTTGGAAAGATGATATTAAATTTGGATAGGAGAGAGAGAAGTAACCTAATGGCAGCCAAGGTGGTAAAGCTGTAATTGCATAATGAACACATGCTGATCACATAACCCAAGCACATGTTACTGCTGAATATTATGTTAGGTATAATTCCTTACAATACTATTTACTTCTTGTACTATTCCACTGAGACCTATAATACTATTACATTTTCTCCATCTGAAAACTAGAGGTCAAAGGGGTTTTATGACTTTCTGTGTTCATATATCTTTTAGATGGTACAATAGGAACTTAATACAAACTGTTGACTTTCAAATTTGCTCTCCAGCTACTTTGGACAGTAGGCTCACATAAACATTTAGTAGACTTCACCATTTAGACTAAGGATAATTTTTCACTTATTTGCCTGAAAGAACATAACACTAATAAATTTCTCCCACACCTTTGAATGCCTTCTTTTTGTGGAAAACTATAGTTGGACTAAAAAAATAATTTAGGTAAGATGATTAGCATTTGATTTGGAGTGGCTATGTGCACTGGGAACTAATCATTCTTACACCCTGGGAGACATTTATGTTCCTCACAGCTGGTTTGGTAGGCAATTGTTGGGGTGCCTGATTTCACAATTCTATTTCCTGTATGAAAATAAAACAGGGTAAGTGCCCTTCTTTTCAAATGAAAATCAACATCTAAGGAAATTGGTTTTATATGATTTTAAATTGTAGACACGCCACACCATATGTTGTGTTTAATGAAAACCTTAGAAAAGATGCTTTTGACCTTCATTTTAGCAGCAACTAATCTTTTGTTCATTGAAACAGGAATAAAGATGCTGTGGAAGAAGTGGCGATAAATGAGATAAATAAAACAGTACATTTATGGTTCTGAGTCAGAAACAATTCTCATAAATGCATGTAAATCTAGCTACCAGTTATACTTGCTTACATACCAACAATTTTGTGTCACACACTTTAAAACTCTGAGCAAGGGTGAATGGGCCCATTATATGCTTTGATAATCTAAACATTCTCAGAATTTCCCCCATTATACAGGTACAGGATGGCAAGAACTCTCATATGACTAAGGTTAGAACCTTTTAATTTTATATACCTCTGTTCAGCCATCCATACTATATTTTATTTCATGTTCCATATTCATTGAATAGGCATGATCAATAAAATATAAGACTAATTCTGGTGAAAAAATATGAAAAGCATGCTGTTAAAGCATGAAGAGAATTTTATTATGGCAATTTGGGATATATGACCTGCTTATACATCACTCTCCATACATTACTCTCCAATTTCATACTTTATAGCAGCAAAATGATTCCTTGGTATAGATATTTGGTTTTGGTCTAGAATTTTAACAAATCTTTGGTCTGGAGTGATAGCACAACAGTAGGACAATTGCCTTGCATGAATCTGACCCAGGACAGACCAGGGTTAGATTCCCGGCATCCCATATGGTCCCCTGAACCAGGAGCGATTTCTGAACACATAGCCAGGAGTAATCCTTCAGCATTACTGGGTATAGTCCCCAAAAAACAAAAAATAATTTTTTAACAAATTACTTATATTCATTATTTTGCTAAATGTATTAGATTTAAACAATGTAATCACAAATTCATAACTTGAAGTGTTAAAGATCTATATATGAACACAGTAGCACAGATGTATTTAGATGCCTTGGAAGCAGCATGCACAGGTCTTTAAGATAGCATCTGAGAAGAGAGAATAATGGCCAGGCAAGATGTTTCTGGAAGAAATAATACCAGCTGTAGATTTTCTAATGATCTGTCAGAGACCAATTAGATAAAAAGTCTGGAAACATGAAGGAGAGATAGGGATTTTCCAGGCATTTCAAGAGACCATAGGGAGAATATGACTGACATCAACACTAGAAAGTGAGATTATGGTGTAGGAAAAGGCTGCTCTATATCCCTGAACTTCAAGTGGACTAGTATTTGGGGGTGGGGCTGTTTGGGTCATATCCGGTGACGCTCAGGGGTTACTCCTGGGTTAGGGTACCATATGGGACACCAGGGGATCGAACCGTGGTCCATCCTAGGTCAGTCACATCCAAAACAAACCCCTACTACTGCGTCACCACTGCGGCCCCAAATGTACTAGCATTGATGGTGTGTTATCACTGGAGCAGTAGAGATGCCTATTTCCAACCCTCCTCCCACTGCTGCATCATTGAACAAAGCTTCTCTGACCTTGCTATTGTGAAGTTTGTTCATTAGCCTACTAGTAGAAATATGTTGAAAATTAGTGAAGTTTGCTAAAATAAACTTGTCCGAATCTTAGAAATCATTGAAGAAGGGGAAAAACGGCCTTGAAGACTTATCTGTGGCTTGTACTATTTCTGTAGCTATAGCAATAAAGCCTGAGAGATGAGAAGGAGATGAGGAGAAGCTTGCGTATGAATAGCTCAAGGAGAAAGGGAATGAGATAGTTTTTGACAAATTGTGGCAAAAAAAAAGAGAGAGAGAGAGATGGGAAATGCATGAAGAAAACTGAAATTTCTAGTCTCTATAAGTGGCAATACACTTGTGCCACTGATCCAAGGGAAAAAAGGAAGGGAAAGTTTAGCAGAACATGCAAAGATAGAAAAATGATTTTTGGCTCAGTTTTTGAAAGAATTCTAGTGGAACAATTTAGTTAGAACTCTCATCTTTGACATTTATCCAAGTACTTCTGAGTAGTTTAATGTCCACCTCTCAGATTCTTGTCCTTATCAGTGGACAGCCAGAAGTCAATCTCTCTCCTCTTTCATTTCTTTCATTTCTTCAATTCAGCCTTGCTTATAATTGTCCTCATCGAGTATCTTCAGGAAGTTTTGGTTCTTTTGTTATTGGCGTTGGTTTTTGTTTTGTTTGTGGGCCACATCTGATAGTGCTCAGGGTTTACACCTTACGCTGTGCTCAAGGATAACTCCTGGTGGGACTTAGAGGACCATTTGTGGTGCCATGTTTTGAACCTATGGTGGTTGCTAAGTCAAGCATCCTACCTGTACCCTACATAGCTTTCCAGCCACAGCATGAGTTTATTATGCAATTTACTTTGGAAGAAATTGGAATTATTATACAAAAAAACTCAGATTTAAAGTCAAGCACCAATCTTACATCCATACTTCTAAACACAAAAACCACAAAGGCATGAGTGAAGTGCACTGGTTTGTTTCTAATATGAGGGATATTTAGAAAATCATGTTTCTGAACATGAGTTTAAAGCATCCTGCTGTGTAAGACACACAGTGCTTACTCTGATTGCTCCAACTCTGACTAAGACATAGGGCAGAGAGCTGGTTGCTTATCATGATTTGGTACATCAAGATATAAACAGCTGTGTTTGAGAAAAGGGAAGAACATTTTGCAGAAAATTTTTTAAAAATAAAAAAAATTCACTGTTTTCTGTAATATTCCTTGCTAGGCAGTATGTGTTGTTCATTGGAAAAGGAAAATTAATCAAAAGAAAGAAAATGAAGTAGAAGAGGGTGATAACCCTCTCAAACAGTGAAGACACCCAAAGTTGGGAATCTTTCTCACATAAGTACAGTTCAGCGAACATTTAGGATAACCTTACTTTGCTAGGTGCCTACCACTCCTGCACAGACAAGTTTAGAGAGATAAAAAAACTTCTTGGGTTTATATTAGCTTGCAAAATGGGGTCTCCTGAGCAGGGTCTTAGTTTGCAATCTGCCTCTCATTCTGGAGATGGGGCCCTGTCTGACACTGATCTAGGCTCAGAGATAAACAGGACGCAGATAGATGGAGAGTTATATCATTCCAGAAGGACATTAGTGATTGATTTTGTGACAAATTCTACAGCAGAAGAAATATTGAGTGTATTCAAGGAGAACAAAATCATTTCATTAATGCATTACTCTTCTGCATTGAAATTTCAAGCAATCTCTTCCTGGTTAGGGGGAAATTTGGCAGCCTTTAAAATGTTACCAATTTCTGATTCATACATACCCTTTTTATAAAACTCCATTCAATGGAGTGCCATGAATCACAGCTGCGGAGCTGTGTAGAGAGCTGCAGTGAAAACTGCATTACAGAAGAAAAAGAACACATATACTTTCAAAGAGGAAATGTTATTCAAAGGCTGTTTTTGTCCTATAATGGAAGCCAGGTGCAGCTTCCGGTGGGTTCTGTCTCACCTATAGCAATGTGACTGGTTTGATTATCCTCCATTCACACATTTAGATGCTTGTTAGCACCACTGGAAACTTCCAGAATGCCCTACAGAATTTGAGCTGGGAGGAAAACTCCAATTGTCTTTTACCACATTTCTGTAACAGTGGTCTTTATCGCAACTATTCCTTATATAAAATGAAAATCTGCCTGTAAGGTTTTGAGAAACTACTTCTGTGTTTCAATCATTTTAATCCCTCCCACTTTGTGGGGGTGGTAACAAACGTCTAGTGGTGTTCAATGACTATTCCAAATGCATGCCTAGGGTGGCATCCAGCAGTGCTGGGGTGGGGGTGTATAATTCCAGGCCTCCTTCAGGAAAGTCCTGACCTCTAGCCTTTGAGCTTTCTCTTAAATCAGCAATACTATTTTTTTTTATCTCTAGGTCTTTGGAGGAAGTTAAGAAAGAAAAAGAAAAAAATAAATTAAAAAATGAGGAAGCTAACACTCAATGATAAATTAGGAAGACTTTTAACTATAGAAAAGGTAAACAAAAAACCTTAGAAGAGAAACAGCAAGTTCAAGTATTAGAGGAAATTGGGATAATGCAGGAAATGAACTGTGAAGAGCTGGACAAATAAAGCATAAGCAGAAATGGAATCTTTATGTTTTGTTGCCTTTATTTTTTGTTTGTTTGTTTGTTTGTTTTAGAGTGACATCCGATGGTGCTAAAGACTTAGTTCTGTCTCTGGTTCACTCCTGGTGGAGCTTAGAGGACTATCTAGGATTATGGGGATAAAACTCCTATCAATCTTGTGTAAAGCAAACTTCCTGCCCACTGCCCTGATTCCGACAAAAGATAGCGTGTGGATCAAGAAACTGTATAAATATTTTGCACATGGTAGCAGCAAAATTTGAATAACTTTTGATGTTTACTCCCTGTTCATGGGACATTTGAATGTCAGAGGCAGGTAGAGAGAACATCTAAGTAAACAAGAGGAAGGTGCTATATAGGGTTAAGTGGGATGAGGCATTTATTTGGGATAAAAGTAGATATTATCATGAAGATATTCAGTAGTTCATGTTTTTTCCTTGAGCAATGAGACCACAGTGGTGCCATTTCTGATAGAGTAAACTTACAAAAATTTTACCAGTAAAATGTGATGTACTAATGGCTAAATAAGAGATGACAGTGGCTTCTCTGGGTACGTTAGATTATATATATACAAAAGCCTGCTTGTTCCACCTATCCGCTCTCTATTAATTTTTTTTCTAAATTTCTTCAGTATATTTGCGTGTTAAAAAGTATATCCTATAGATATTTCTGTGACTTTTTAGAGGCATGACCACTAGTGGCCCTCCAAATACTCAGCACAATTTTATAACAGCAGTTATATAGGAGAACTGTGCAAAATGTATGAATATATGTATAATATAAGGGAGTTTTTTTAAGTCCTGAGATTGATTCACAGAGGAATTAAAAATCTTTCATTGATATTGTCCTATTTGTATTTTGGGGTCACATTTAGCAGAGCTCAGGAATTTCTCCTGGTTCAGTGCTTGGAGTTGACTCCTGGTACATGGTGCAGGGATTAAATTTGGGTAGGCCATATGCAAGGCAAGCACACTATTCACGATACTACCTCTCTGACTCCTTTAATTGCAATTTTGGAAGAGCTATCAGTGCAGACATGATAGTTTGATGATCAGACATGAGAGGAGGTGCTGCTGCAACCCAGCAGTGATTAGGGGCTTACTAGGTCTATAACTGATTGTGTTCAGGTAGTCATGCCATGCCAGGACTCTAATTCAGAGCTTGGAATACACTTGATAGTCACTTGAGCTATCTCCCCCAGACCTTTAATTACATTTTAAATTATGCATATACTATGCTGTGGTTAACTTAAGTAACAGAATGGAAATTCCAAGAGAAATTCTATAAAGCCATCCTTAGCAGCAAGATTAGACCATATACCCGAAGAGTTACTTAGAAGCAGACATGCAGGTCCTCTGTGTTGAATTAATTAATTTAATAATAGTCCTGGATGGTGATGAATGATGGTGGATGGAGTGAATGGTAAGGTCTTTCTCATCCAGGCTAGGTCAGGGGCCTGCATCTCCTTCCAGCCTGAGGGTCTAGGGTTCAGGATAATGCACAACCAGTCAGAAGTAAGGAGACATGAAGCTTTATTAATAAGGCCCTAGCCACAATGTGTGGCTTTTAAGCTAACCATTTAAGCAGACTCTTTATGCTGCCCTGCATTTAATCCTGTCTCTACTCTCTACATACTGCCTCCTTCTCCTGAGGCTTCTCCTGCAACCTTTCTCACTGAATCTTCTCTAAATATTCTCACACCCCTGAAACAGCCCCTTAATTTACAACTATAAACCCCTCCCAGCTATGGGAGGGTCTGACCATTGGGTAAGATTGACAGGAAGTTGGGGAGGGGTAACCCTCGGGGGATTTAACCGTTTTATAGCTCCCACAATGGATAAAAATAAGTCCCCAAGGGGACAGACATTCATTTAGCAGATATTTAGGGAGACCCTAATGGTCACACAAAATCAGTTTCCTGTCCTCAAATGATTAATGATCATAAGTGAGAGGTAGATAGCATTATACTAATAGTTGGAAAATGATGGCTTTCCATATGAATGAGGAAACAAGTATGGACATGCAAGAATGTATTTTAATGGTGAAAAAGTACAGAGGACAAAATGCAGAGAAGTCCCAGAGTTTATATGTCACTGGAGGTATAGGGCGATGTGGGAGCCCAGGATGACAAAGTGGTAAAAATATCACCCTGTTCTCACATTCTGTAGATTGGGAGCAAAGGGATGTTGAGGTGGTTAGGAGACACGTGTTCCCACACCATCTTGCAATTTTCAGGAATCACAAACAATGATTTGCTGATATTTTTTTTATCAAATCCCCAGTGTACATGATCTACTGCATTTCATAGTGTAAGAGATTTACTGAACAAATTAATCAGCGAAAGAAGAAATTTAAATAGAGATTGATGGATTTGCCTACTGGAAACATCTCTCTTATTGAGTGGAACATATATTTGAAAATTGGGGCTACAAACTTCACAAGTATGGAGCCTCTTTACAAGTCTGAAATGGTGGAAGGACTCATAGAATTTAGGATGGACAGGCTGGAAGGCTGAGCCCTGAGCATATAGTTGCCTCCACACCAGCAAGCTGCATTGTAGGTAGATCTGAGGCAGCAGCCTACTGTAGATTTAGGATTACTTTGTCCCTAATAGGAACAAGAGGAAACAGTCCTTATAATTGTTTTTTATTATCTTATTTTATTGAAATCATTGTGATTTACAAAGTCTTTTATAGTTAGATTTCAGACATAAACTGAATCATGGCCAATCCCACAACCAGTGTTGACTTCCCTCCATCAATGTTCCCAAAGTGCATCTGATACCACTACCCTTTGCCTCCTAGCCTGTCAATGTAACAGGCCAATTTTAAACTTAGATTGTTAAAATTTGGGTCTCTTGATTCCATTGTTGTTAACTTTGATTTGGATATTTAGTTCTGTTCTCTTTTTAATCTCCACCAATGCACAACTTGGTCCCTGGCTCCCATCCTTTCGTTTATTTCCCTTTTCAATTTTATAGAAATATGCAGAAAATATACGGTGATTCTCTCAAGCTGCAAATACTTCTGTTGCTTTCATGGTCTTGAAGCATTACTACAAAAATATACTTACTATTGAGAAATCTTGAAAGATTTCTTGGAGCAGTTTCATGTTGAGATAACTTACTTTTAGAATTTATAGTTGCAGAGTGAGTAAAAGGAAGATCAGTGAACATAGCTAAATAACCCCTGGAGTTTGTATAGTGGAGTAGTATTGAGGCAAGTAAAGCCAATAGAAATAGGGAGACTGGCAAGGAGATCCCAGTGCTAATGTGAATAAAGATCAGAGAGGCCATACCTAGAAAATTAAGGACACAACTGATATGTAAGAAACTACCATAAAAAAACTCCTGTATACTTCCATCCATAAGGCCTTCAAATTTTTTTCAAACTTCAGATACTCTCTTTGTAATCATATTCTAGTCTTACTAATGTCTCCCTTCAAAGACTACAGCATGTTAGGTATTATAGTTGAATAAATACTAGGAATCAGTCTGTTGAGAGTCTCATTATTTCAACATTATAGGAGAATATTCACAATGGATCGCACTGGGTCAATATTACCCTTCATTTTTTGAGAAAAGCTACTTCTCTATGAAGATTCATCATTCTCTCTAAAGAGCCCTTGTAATAACAGCACTTCAAAGTAATCCTTCATCCTTGCTGGGGCATTTCTAATCATGCATGATTGGAGGTACACACAACTTGTGGTTTCATCAATGTTCTCTACTCAATCAAGAACATAGGAAATCAACATCCATAGATACAAATAACCTATTTTTTAAAAGATAGCAGTAGATGGGAATGAAGACTCATCCAGTCCTTTTGGAAATCTAGGATATTTCTCAAGAAACTAGAAATTGAACTCCTGTATGATCCAGCAATACCACTCCTAGAGATAACCCTACGAATTGAAAAACACAATGTAGAAAAGATCTCTTAATTCCCATGCTTATTGCAGCACCATTTATAATAGCTAGAATCCGGAAACAACCCAAGTGCCCAAGAACAGATGAGTAGATTAAGAAACTGTGTTACATCTATCCAATGGAATACTTTCAGTAGTTAGGGAAAAAAATTTATTCATGAAATTTGCTTATACATGGATGGATATGGAGGATGGTGATGAGGGAAAAGAGTCAAAAGGATAGGGATAGACATAAAATAATTTCACTCATTTGTGGGAAATATGGAAAATAAAAAATAGTGTGGTAATAATATCCAGAGACAATAAAGATGAGGGAAGGAAGGATCTGTCCATGGTAGAAAGTCTGCCACAAGTAGTGGTGAATGAAATTAGGATTAAGAGTCCACTATGACAATGATAGTTGAAATTGATCAGTCAGGACAAAAACAGGGTGCTGAAAGATGAAGTATCCCTTTATTAACAATAGTGCAAATCAGTGTATAAAAGGCAAAAACGTGGGGGAAAAGGGAAAGAGTAAAACACGTGTCCCAGAAAATGGCAGAAAGGAGGGTGGGAGAGAATCTGGGAACATTGGTGGTGAGAAATGAGCACTGGTGAAGGATGGTGTATATCGTGTTACTGAAACCCAATCATCAGCAGTTTTGTAACCACTATGTTTAAGTAAAGTAATTTAAAATTTTTCCTAATCCTGCTTGCCAAACTTTTGTTCTTAATATTGGACATTTAAGTTCAAATGAATTATGATGTTTTACTCCATATGTATTAGAATTCAATTCAACTTAAAGTGGAAATAGGAAAATTCATTCTCAAATATTTAAATCTACTTCATGGACAAACATTGTACCGATTGATGGCAAGTCCACAGATACTTTAAGATCCATATATTTTTTTTATCCGACATTGCTAGGATAATCTGTAAAGAACTGAGGCAAATACAAACATCTTAGGAAACATCAGGTAAGCTTTGAGATCAAGTTTGAAACTGCATATTTGTTTTTTATTTTTCAATAAAAGTATTTTGTTGTAAGTGACTAAAGAACATCAATATTTTGGAAATTAATATTCTTTAAAGTCCATTTTACTTAATAACAAAACTGTGTTTGAGGGTGGGTCAAAAGATATTTTAAAGGGAAAGAGCACATACTTTGTATCTTGCTCTAACCATGGCACCATCATTTCCTTGAGTATGACTGAGGGTAACTGGTGGCCAGGAGAATCACAGGGTGTGGCCCTGTTGGACTCTAAGAAGAACTTCATATTGGCCTTGAGCATAAAAATACAGGTCCATTCAGCAGAATTGAGTATGGTCAGAAGTGATATCCAAACCTCATCAATGCTGGAGCCATTCTCCTTCACATACACACAGGTATTTATTTGTTCTTAATGAAAATATTTTATATGCCACAAAGTTAAATTTAATAGTATTATTAGTTTGTGTTGAATGTGTGCAGCTAAAACTAACCTTTGCTGAATTGAGAGCACTGTATTGCTAAGTGAAAATACTACTACATCTGTCATCCTGCTGTTTTTTTCTATTCAACTCCTTTTCATTTGTTTCTAAGTAAAGGCCATTTCTAGAAAGAATGAGACAATAATACAAACAGACTGGTTTCCAGGAGGGACCAGAAATTATGATTTGCATGCAAAATGCCTATATTCAGAAAAATATAACATTTTGACTTTCATTTTAAATATTTAGCAGGAAAATTATGCAAAACTTGAATATCTGTGTGCTTGAAACAATAAGCATGAATGTTAATGTATAGATTTGTGGTAAGGTGTATTTCAGAAAATGAATTCTTAATCTTAATTCCTTAATTTGAAAACCAGGGTGTCATATTCTGATTTATATACATCCAATGATATGTTGCAGTTTTAACTCCCAGAATGTGACTCTAACAATAAAGACTTATAAGTAGTATGAAGTCAAAGTGAGCATCTTAGTGCAAACTCAATTCCAATAGGAACATGTTCTCATGAGGACACAAACATTCATAGCATAAACCAAGTAAAATAGTCTCCCTCTTGCAAATTGTACTACAAAGTGAATATGCCCACTATAAGAGTTGGTTAACCTCAGACAGAATAAATTCTAAATGTTCTTTGTAAACCCAGAGAGAAATCCAGTTCTCCCTGCTGCCAATGCAGAAATAAGTAGTACAACATGCAGTGAGCATTTGCATGTTCATAGACATGAAAACAAATTCCTCTCATTAGACCAACTTTCTTCTCCTTGTTTGCTTAATTACCTTCCAAAAAGAGAGAAATTTATGTTCAGGAATAACTCCTGGCTGTACTCAGAGAACTACATATGGTGCTGGGTTTTGAACTAGGGTTGGCAAAGTACAAGAATTATTCCTATTCCCTGTAATATTTTTAAGCACAATAAAGCATTTTAATTCAAGAAAGATAATACATTTTAACTTAACCTTAAAATATAATAATAAAGACCATAAAATATCAAAACCTAGGTCATACAACAAATCAAAATCAGGACTGAGAGTGGAGACAGTGAAAAGGCTCACAGAAGAAAAGAAACGTTACCTAATCTGAGTACAATTTCATAGTGATTTTGAAGTTATTTATTATGAATACTAAAAGCTACAGTTCCATTATAAAATGCATATATTTGACTTAGAAAAGAAAGCAACAGTTTATTGCTATAACATGCTATTAATTTAAATTGCTTAAATGCATTTCTCATGCATTAGTAATAAAGCTAGACTAAATTACAATCTTTAATTTTTGCTGATGTTTTTATTGCTTAGTGATATATGGAAAATTACAGATCTACAAAGTTTAAATTCATCTTTTTCCTTGTCAGCTACTGGATAAAGAAAGGCAACAAAATGAAATGAAATTCAATCAGTACATTAAAAAGATAAACTTGAAGAATACTTGCCACTAATATATTTACAATTTTATAGCAAAAACAAACAAAAAAGATGACAAGCTCTGGATCAATTTATAATAAACTATATAGTATTTTATATTTGTAAATCTCTTTTATATAATATTTTAAATCTTTTTTTTAAAAATAGAATGCTGTTAAGCATACAGAAAAATAGCAAAAATTTTAATTTTGTTTGGGTTCTGCTTAATACGAAATTCTTAAAGAAAAAGCCCTGCTTGGAGATAAGCTCAGGTCAAAAACAGGGCTAAGAGGCTGTAGAACCTGTAACTGGGCAGCGCTCAGGGGTTACTCCTGACTCTATGATCAGAAATCACTCCTGGCAGGCTCAGGGGACCATATGGGATGCCGGGATTCGAACCACCATCTTCCGGTTGCAAGTCTTACCTCCATGCTATCTCTCCTGCCCCAGCCTGTCATTCTTACCCCCAAATGCACCAACAATATAATATAAGGCACCTTTCTGTTTGCATAGGCACATACTAAAAAAAGGGAAATCTTATGTATAAAAACAAGTTCTTATCTACTATAGATAAGAACCCATAAATTTGATAAGACAGGGGTGACTCACCCTGAACATTTGTCATGGAGACTCAATTTAGTCTCTATGTGATCAGACAGCAACTGTACAACCCTGAACCCCAGATTCCAACATTAGAACCAACAGTTTCCTGCAACAACAGCACTAGGAATCAAACACACCCCGGGAGTGCCTAATACTGCTCTGGCTCTTCAACTTGTGCCAAGTTGATATGATAGACTGACGAAGAGGAAACACCAACAACTTGATCTAAGAGCAGGTTGCCCTACCTCCTCACCTAACAATAAAATGAAATTTTAGGTTTGAGCCTAGGTTCCAGCCTCCTGGAAGAAAGATGTGCATGGCCAAACCTCTAAGGATATTCCATCCTTATATCTGTGCAAAACCAAGATCACCAATTAGAGTAGACCAACTTTGACAACTTCACCTGGGCAAAACTTTCCCTGGGACCAAAAAGAAAGACCCTAACCTAGGCTTTGGCCTAGGATTTGTACATAAACCAAGATCTCTAATTCCAAAGGTCTGACTTTGAGGACCCTGACTGAGCAGAAGTTCTGGACCATAAGGAATGACTCTATTCTATGCTCCATCTTAGGATCTGATCAAAAACTAAGATCACAAATTACAGAAGAATGATTGCAACAATCGTGACTGAGCAGAATTTCTGAAACCATAAAGAAAGACTATCCTAGACTTCATCCTATGGCCTGTACAAATACCAGGATCTCTAATTACAAAGGACTGATTTTGACAGTCACACTGAGCAGAATGTTTCCTGGCACCATAAAAAGACCTTGGGGTTGGACAATGAGCATGTCTGAAGTCTAGAGTTGTTCCCATGAGAGTATGCTTCAAGGGAGGAGAAGTCCTGTATATCTTAGGCCAAGGAATTCCCTTTCTAATTTCCTTAAAATTGGTGTGCCTATGAAAAACAAATCCTTGGATCCTGAAGGCTGGCTCTTCCCAGGTATGGGGTTAGGGGACACCACATTCCACAAGCATTTTCCCTAGCTTGAGGGTGCTGGGAGGCTTGGCAGGCCTCCAGCCATTCCCCTATTTCCCCCTGGACTCTAGGCCTGTTGAGTGCCACCTCGGGGGGCCTGCTGTGGGTTCCAGGTGGACTCTATTAGGGGTCTCCAGGTCCCCCACTCCCTACTCTAGGGAGGAGGAGCTGAGGGAGGGACCAGGCAGATAGCTGGCTTCCGGTACTTTGATCCTGGAGGCTAGCTCTTCCCAGGTATGGGGTTAGGGGACACCCCATACTGCAGGCATTTTCCCTAGCTTGGGGGGGCTGGGAGGCTTAGGCAGGCCTCTAGTCATTCTCCTATTTCCCCCCCTACTCCAGGCCTTCCCTGGTTGCCAGCCCAGGTGAACTCTATGGTGGTCCTCAAGCTTTCCCCCTTTCTCTCCCAACAATAAGGGGGGGACACTTGGGGTGGATGGCAGGCGATGCAGCACTGGTGTGTGTATATATATATATGTTTTATATATATGTTATATATATAAATATATGTTTATTTTAAATATATGCTTTATATATTTATATATATAAAACATATATATTTAAAATAAAAATGGGAGGATTGGCTCTCAGTTTGAGAAGAGACCAGTTCATGTTGGGGTACTATATATTTTCAAAATAAAAATGAGAGGATGGACTCTCAGACTGGAAGAGGCCAGTACTCTTTACCTACTTGTTTACTCTCGCGGACCGGGAGATAGCATGGAGGTAAGGCATTTGCCTTTCATGCAAAAGGTCATCGGTTCGAATCCCGGTGCCCCATATGGTCCCCTGTTCCTGCCAAGAGCAATTTCTGAGCATGGAGCCAGGAGTAACTCCTGAGCACTGCTGGGTGTGACCCCCCCAAAAAAAATTGTTTACTCTCAGCGGCCTCTTGGCCTCTTCCTTTTTTCATTGTGTAACTGTGGTTGCTACCATACTAGGTTTCTGATTAGTTCAATGAATGCTGACAATTGAGTCTACTGTCTTAACTTAGATTGTTTATTTTCCCCACTTTTTATCTTTTCTCCTCTTTATGAACTGTTAAATAAGGTATCTTGGTGAAAGAGTCCTTCTCTATCTTTCCTTCCCTTTGTTATTTGTTAAATAAGGGAGTTTGTAGAAGTGTCCCTCCATTTAACGTTTATATAAGAACCAAGTCAATTGGATTGTTGAACTTGTTCTAGCATCCCTATAAGCACCAATCTTGCTGTGAACTGTTCAATAAGGAATTTTGGTGAAAGAGTCCCTCAGTTTAATGCTTATGTTTGAACCAGGTCACGAGGATTGTTGGACTTGTTCTTGCAGCCCCCTTATGCACTGATAACGCCAGGTGGCATTATTACTTGTTTGCATGGGCACATTAAAATGGAAAATACTGTA
>PVKC010020896.1:0-18407 GCA_004027635.1 Crocidura indochinensis
ATTCTCAATTTCAGAAAGACTGAATGATCCAATTAGGATAAAAAGTCTTCCAAGATTTCCCCTGGGAACATTCTGAAGTCTTAGATATTCAAGAAAATGATAAAGGGAGTAAACAATACAAGAGGGAGCTAAAATTAGGAGAAATGGTTTTGAAATTTATCTTTTCATTGTTTTCTATCTTCCCTTTCCTCTGTTGTTAAGATGACTAAATTGATAAGGGGCTTACACATTTGACTGGAGTTAATACAGCTGGATACTTTGGATACAGTGCAAGTACACCTGATTAGTGTGTATTGAATACTTTTAACTAAGGTTCTGAGAACACATTTGGTTTCAGTGCACAATGGGATTGACTGTGATGTTCACATACATGCTTGCAAGAGATCTTACTCTGCAGCACTGAGGAAATTTCTTGGTATCTGCAAATTTCATCTGTAAAGTATACTCACACTTACCTATATTCAAAATCTGCATGAAGATTTGTAGCTTAGAAAATGTGCAAAAGGGCCCGGGAGATAGCATGGAGGTAAGGCGGTTGCCTTTCATGCAAAAGGTCATTGGTTCGAATCCCGGTGCCCCATATGGTCTCCCGTGCCTGCCAGGAGCAATTTCTGAGCATGGAGCCAGGAGTAACCCCTGAGCACTGCCGGGTGTAACCCAAAAACAAAAAACAAACAACAACAACAACAAAAAAAAAAGAAAATGTGCAAAAGGTAAAAGAAAGAGAGTGGCTGCTATCTTACACACCACAGTTCCATATAAATTGGCACATTTTTGACCCAAACTCTGCCCACAGATGACTGACTGGCTGCTGTGGCCAGCTTCACATACTTCAGCTAGATCCAAACTGGAAGAAGGGCACAGCAAAAACTCTCTCCTAGAGGCGCTTAAGCCAAAAAGTCAAGAAAGATTGAGTGAGTGAAAACCAGTTACCAAAGGTGCCTGGCAGATGTGGAAGTGTTCTGCCCCTGCTGAGAGATTGACGACTGGGAGAGACTGAGGGGACCTGTAGGCTTTGCATGATTCTTATCTCTTCTCTCTCCTGAATCTCTCCTGAGAGGGTCGGAAGGGCCCAGCAAAAACTATCTCATAAAGGCTCCAGAAGAGCATGGTTGCTCCACTTCGCTCCACGGCCACTAGCTCTTTCTAACTAATGAACCCTACCATAACACACAGAAAAAAAAATCACACTACAATCATGACAATTCGGAAACCTCACAAGCAAACACCATGCACAGAGAATGAAGATGATAGCTGTGATGACCCAAAAATATTAGCCATCTGATTAATCTCTCATATAAGGAATTTAGAATAGAAATATGAAGAATCCTTTGGGGAGAGAGAGATAGCATGGATGTAAGGCATTTACCTTGCATTCAGAAGGAATCCCGGCATCCCATTTGGCACCCCCCAAGACTGCCATGAGCAATTTCTGAGTATAGAGCTAGGAGTAACCCCTGAGAGATTCTGGGTGTCACCCCCTCCAAAAAAATATGGAGAATCCTCATGAAAATCAAAGAAAACACACCTCTAGCTAAACAGAACATAAAGATAGAAATCATAAATTTTCAAACTGAAATAACAGATCTGAAAAACAAAGTAGCTGAAGTGAAAGCCTCGATGGAAAACCTCTCCAACAGGGCAACAGCAGCTGAGGACAGAATCAGTGAACTGGAAAATGAAATGCAGAACAACTCCATCAGCAAAGAGATCGCAAAAGAACCTTAAGGCAAACGATCATACAATGGAAAAAGTACTCATAGAATGTGAACAGATGAAAATAGCAGTCTTTGATAAACTCAAGAGAAATAACATAAGAATCATTGAAGTCCCAGAGGCCCAGGAAGGAGATCCCCAGGAAAATTCAACAGTCAAAAGCATCAATACAGAAACACTTCCAGAGCTAAAGACTGCATGCAATCAAATTCTGCATTCCTGAAGAGTACCAGCTATAAGAGACCAGAAGAAAAACACCCCAAGACACATCCTAGTCACAATGATGAATCCTACAGATAGAAATAGAATACTGAAAGCAGCAAGATCAAAAAGGGAAATTACATTCAAAGGAACATCCTTAAGATTTACAGCAGACAAGAAAATCTCAAGGCCGGAAGACAGTGATGGGAGACTGAATGAAATGGATGCTTCACCTAGAATGCTGCACCCAGCCCTACTCACTTTCAGGTTTGAAGGAAGGATACATAGCTTCATGGATAAGCAACAACTCAGAAACTTTACAGATGCAAAACCAGACTTAAAGGGAAAGCTGAAAGATCTACTTTAACACAAGACAGACCAAGAGACACACCAAACTTATATACTAAGATGGCATTAAATCCCATGACAATCTTCTCCCTCAGTATGAATGGACTAAATGCACCAATTAAGAGATTCAGAGTGACTAAATGGATCAAAAGATGAATCCAGGGGACTGAGAGAGAGAACACAGCGACGTTTGTCTCGCAAGCAGCCTATCCAGGACCTAAGGTGCTTGGTTCGAATCCCGGTGTCCCATATGGTCCCCCATGCCTACCAGGAGCTATTTTTTTTTTGTTTTGTTTTTGTTTGTTTGTTTTTGGCTTTTGGGCTACACCCGGTGGTGCTCAGGGGTTACTCCTGGCTGTCTGCTCAGAAATAGCAGATTTTAAATTTCTCTATTTTAAATACTAGAACATTGAGATGTAAGAAATATCTATTTTTTAGTTACACACTTTAAAAGCAGCTGTCTTGTTCCTAACTCTCAGGCTCATAATTTTATGCCATACTTTTAGTCTGTAAACAGTTATTTTATATGTATGCATATACTAGAAACTTACTACACTAGAAACTTGGAATAATTTTTTTATTTTCCCTTTGCAGATGCTGAAATGCATAATAATGTCAGAGAAGCACAACAAGAACACTAAGGAGAGAATTGGTTTTCCTACAATGCAACATGAATGTGGATCTTAAAGGTAAGGTAGGCTTTAGCCTCAGAGCAGATGGATGCTCACACACATTTCATGAGAGGCCGATTCTAATACTTTAAATGCACTTGAAACCTACCTCATCATACCCATATTAAAGTCCCTGCTTAGTTGAATTTTTGAATCAACAAAGACTTCTTTTGTCAAAACTTCAAAATTTTATATTTTGTACATAATTTTATTCTATATAGAAAACAGTTTAATTATATATTACTTGAATATATTTGTGTCTAATAAGGTTAATTTCAGATGAATAAATATGTCTACACAGTTATAAGAGAAGAGATTCTAAACTTCTAGAAAATGGATATCTCTTTTAATCATAAAATATAGAAGTTTTTTTACATATCCAATTGTCCCTTTCCCTCATACTATGCATTTTAGATATGTTGTACATTGGAATTTTACCTTCCTCATTCTTTGTTTCTCATAATTGTAGTAGAATGAGCAGCACCAAGGACTTTCGAGAGTCTTCTGATGGAAGGAGTGAGAATAAGAGCCTATCCGAAGAAGGTAAGTGAGTCTGGTCTCAGAGTATACCTTGTGAATCAAGAGTTTACTAACATTTCAATATCTTACCTTTAAGCTTTAAATCAGTTTTAGGGGAAAGACAGAAAGAGAGACAGAGTCAGAAACACACACAGAGTGAGACACAGAGAAAACCCAAGCTAACTAATTAATATTGACCCTGATTGAGATAATAGGTTATGTATAAGCTCACATAGAGGGCTGGATTGATTTTAAATAAAGTATCATTGAGTTGTGGAAGAAGCTAAAGTAGGCTTATAGTAGGAATGGAGTTATATTAGGAAAAACTGATTCGACCTAATTAACTTTTCCTATTAGTTTCACTGTCATAGATTTAAGAACACATATTATTTCTCTTATTTTGTTCTTGTGATGTCACTTTTTTATTTTCATTTAACTCCATGAAGGAGGTTATAATTCCATTTTTTTTGGTTGCACCATGATTACAAACATGATCGTAGTTGGGTTTCAGTCATAAACAGAACAACCCCCTTCACCAGTGCAACATTCCCACTACCAATGCCTCCTCCCTCCTTCCCATTCTCTGCCTGTATTCAAACAGGCATTTTACTACAGTTATTTTTTATAAGTCTAGTAAGCTGTTATTTTTTTCTTTTCTAAAGAATAAGTGTTAAAAATATAGTAGTAACGGTGTGAGAGTGGCTTTTGCCATTGTTTGCATAGGCCCAGAAAATATAGGGAAAATGGAAAAAAGCCTTGGCCTAATTACAAGAAGGTCTCACCCCTGAAGTTTTCTGGCATAGACTGACTCTGGGCTCGAGGCATACCAGGCTGCCCAACCCACGAGTCATTTGCTGTGGTCCCTGTGAAACTTTTTCACACATTAGCTGTTGGTGTCAGGTTCCTGTAGTTAAAGATTCTGGTCTCTGTGCATTTCCTTCATTGAAGTCAGTCTGATGTGGAGCGTCCTCGAGTTTCACTTCACCATTAGATGAGGAGACACCTGCCCTGCAAGCAGGTTATTGCTGTTGCTAAGTCATCTGTGTGTTAAGAGAGCACTCTTTGGAGTAAGTCAATGCCAGAGCAGTGATAGGGTCTTTCCTGGTAAAGGTTTATTTCCTGGTAATGTTATGGAAAATTGTGGTTTCAATAGATGGTATCTATGGTTCAGGGATATATAGGCAATGTCCATTCTTTTGAGGCCTGAGCCAAGTTATTATGCCAATGTTCAGGGTATAAGGCCTAACTGCATTACAAAATTTGTGTTCCCATCTCTATTAGATAAGAACTTGCTTGCATAATGTAATATTTTTCCATTTAAATGTGCCTATGAAAAAGAGGAACAATGCCACAAGGTATTATTGGTACATCTAGGGGCCGAGGGAACAAGTCCAACATCCATGTAACTTGGTTCACACATGAATTCTATACAAGGAGACTCTTCTAACAGAATTTCTTATTGAACAGATTCCAAAGGGGGGGCAAACAAAAAAAGTGGGCAAAATTATCACTATATAAGAGGATATTAAAAAAGAGTTACAGATGTCAAGAGAATACACCTAAGATATACAAAGGAGATAACACATGTCCCTTTATGTCTTTAGAAATAGTTGGGAGGGGAGGGTGTTGAGTCTAGGTGTTTATCTTTGATTTGGACATCCGAATTGTCTTTGAGTGGAGGTTTCTCAGAAATTAAGTATGGTAGCAAGCACAGGTATACAGTGAAGGCTATTCTGTGTCTATCTCTCTTTCTCTGACTTATTTCACTCAGCATAATAGATCCCATGTACATCCATGTATAGGATAAAGCGATATAGAGATTCCTCCAAAAACTGGAAATTGAGTTCTCATACGATCCAGCTATACCACTCCTAGGGATATACCTGTGTAACGCAAAAATACAATACAAAAATCCCTTCTTCACACCTAGCTTCATTTCAGTGCTATTTACAATAGCCAGACTCTGGAAACAACAAAGATTCCCTTGAACAGATGAGTGGCTAAAGAGACTGTGGTACATATACACAATGGAATATTATGCCGCCATCAGGAGAGATGAAGTCATGAAATTTTCCTATACATGGAGAGTTTCTTTTTTCACTTTGGGAGCTGGTTAAAGCTGACTTGATTGATGATAATGATCTGTATCACAAGAGGCAAAGAACTGAGGGTAAAAATGATTAAATGTGGGGTAATAGGCAGTAGGGGTGAGAGTAAATGATTATAAATGAGTCTGTAAGGTGATGAGCCAATGGGGGAAGAAAATTATACAACATAGACATTATGATATTGCAAACATAAATGAAACCCTATGGTATCATAGTAAACTATACTTTAAACCCCCATGCAGTTTGGGAATGGACAATGGTGGGAGGAAAGTTCCAGCGACTTTCCCAAGATAATCCTACTTGTGCAGGGTGGAACTTCCGGAAAGCCTGGGGTCCCCTTTAAACTGCTCCCTGGCATCCACCTCGCTGGCTCCCTGAGCCAGGACCCAGGGAAGCCCTGGAGTTTTGGGAGGAAGGAGAGGGAAGGCTGTTGGTGGGGAGGTTGGGCCTCTAAGTCTCCCCTAAGCTTGGCCAAAGGGCCATTGGCCTGGAGCTGTACTATTCCCTATGCTGTCAAAGCTTTCAGTCCCAGAGAGAGGAAGCTAGTTCCCTAGTTTGCTGGAAGTCAAATATTTGCCAGCCTGTTTCCCACCCCCACCCCATTTTTGCAAGTGGTGCTTCAGGAAAGCCTGGGGTCCCCTTTAAACTGCTCCCTGGCACCTACCTTGCTTTAAAGATGAAGAAAACATGACTCAGAGATTAGGGGAGAAATTTGTCAATTGATAAGCAAAATTTTTTGAAAGGTGTAAATAAATAGTGATTTAATCCAGACATTTCCATCAGCCACATTTATTTGTCAGAATTGTCAGGGCAGTGTTGCTTTTTTCTGTTAATATTATTTAGAAGTGTCTAAATTTCCAATAATAATTAGATATTCTAGGAAAATTTTCTGTAGCAAGGCAATAGCATTAATTTCTCCATTGACTCTGATCTAAGTATGAGGGGCTGAAGGTGTAAGTGTAAAGAGTGAGATCTTGTAGTACTTACTTTTTTATATAATTTATGGTTGGTTTAAACCTAGAGAACAAACAAATGAGTAAATAAGGAGAAAATTCAGTAATAGTTCTATTCAAAAACTGAAATTAGACACGGTAGCTCTGTTAGGTAATTAAAGAAAGTCTTCTGGTAGAAGTAACATAATTGTATCTGAATCCTGACTTATTAAATAAGCCATCTAGAAATTAGAGAAAAGTCCATCTAAGGCTGAGTCAGCATCTAAAAAGGAACAATAAAATATAAACAGGGTTTGTGTGTTTGGAAAGGAAGACTGATCATTGTGATAAGGGCATGGCTCTAGTGAAAGCTACAAGAGTTATCAGGAGATTCAAGAGTCATTTTTACCCTAGATAGCTAAAACAATCACTGGGGAAAAGAATATGGGAAGAATTACTTTCCCCAACTTTAAACTTTACTACAAAGCAATAGTTATCAAAACAGCATGGTATTGGAATAAAGACAGGCTCTCAGATCAGTGGAATAGGCTTGAATACTCAGAGAATGTTCCCCAGACATACAATCACCTAATTTTTGATAAAGGAGCAAGAAATCCTAAATGGAGCAAATAAAGCCTCTTCAACAAGTGGTGTTGGCACAACTGGCTAGCCACTTGCAAAAAATTGAACTTAGACACTCAGTTAACATAATATATGAAGGTAAAATCCAAATGGATTAAAGACCTCAATATCAGACCTGAAACCATAAGATATATAGAACAACACGTAAGGCAAAACACTCTAGGACATTGAGACTACAGGCATCTTCAAAGAGGAAACTGCACTCTCCAAGCAAGTGAAAGCAGAGATTAACAGATGGGAATATATTAAAATGAGAAGCTTCTGCACCTCAAAGAAAATAGCTCCCAGGATACAAGAGCCACCCACTGAGTGGGAGAAACTATTCACCCAATACCCATCATATAATGGGCTAATCTCCAAAATATACAAGGAACTGACAGAACTTTACAAGAAAAAAAAAAACGTCTAATCCCATCAAAAAATGGGGAGAAGAAATGGACAGACACTTTGACAAAGAAGAAACACAAATGGCCAAAAGACACATGAAAAAAATGCTCCACATCACTAATCATCAGGGAGATGCAAATCAAAACAACTATGAGATACCACCTCACACCACAGAGAATGGCTCACATCACAAAGAACGAGAACAAACAGTGTTGGCGGGGATGTGGAGAGAAAGGAACACTTATACCCTGCTGGTGGGAATGCCGTGTAGTTCAACCTTTATGGAAAGCGATATGGAGATTCCTCCAGAAACTGGAAATCGAGCTCCCATAAGATCCAGCTATACCACTCCTAGGTATATACCCTAGGAACACAAAATACAATACAAAAACCCCTTCCTTACACCTATATTCATTGCAGCACTATTTACCATAGCAAGACTCTGGAAACAATCTAGATGCCCTTCAACAGACGAATGGCTAAAGAAACTGTGGAACAAATACACAGTGGAATATTATGCAGCTGTCAGAAGAGATGAAGTCATGAAATTTTCCTACACATGGATGTACATGGAATCTATCATGCTGAGTAAAATATGTCAGAGAGAGAGAAAAATGCAGAATGGTATCACTCATCTATGGGTTTTAAGAAAAATGAAAGACATTCTTGCAATAATAATAATTTTCAGACACAAAAGAGAGAAGGGCTGGAAGTTCCAACTCACCTCATGAAGTTCACCACAAAGAGTGATGAGTTTAATTAGAGAAATAACTACATTTTCAACTGTCCTAATAATGAGAATGTATGAGGGAAATGGAGAGCCTGTCCAGAGTACAGGCGGGGGGGTGGATGGGAGGAGAGAGATTTGGGACAATGGTGATGGGAACATTGCACTGGTGATGGGTGGTGCTCTTTACATGACTGAAACCCAAACACAATTATGTATGTAATCAAGGTGTTAAAATAAAATATATAAAAAAAAAGACTAGGGAACTGTAGTGAGATTTAGTATCAGATCACTGAATAAGGCTTGAAGCTTGTTCTAGCTAGTTTTGGGAAAGCAAGTGTTCTTGAGAAAAAAAGACTGTGTGTGGGAATGCTGGTACTCTGACTACAACTCTGTAACTCTCAGGATTGAAACTTATAAATTGTTAATGGCATCCTATTCATTTGGAGTTAAGCTAAGGAGCTAGTCATTGTGTGCTCAGATTGGTTGGCATTGCTTTGAATGGCAAGGAAGTATGTTCTGATGCAGAATTATGTTATATATGTAATCTGGGGAAAAAACACATCTCCACAGAAGTTGAGGGATTTAATTTTGTGACAGAAATTCACAGAATGCAGTGTAACAACTCAGGAGATTTAAAAGCTTATGCATTCCTTTAAATGTTGATTTAACTGACTGTTGATGTTTTGGGAGGACTGGACTAATAATGTTGAATAGCTTTAATTTGTATAAACTTTTATACCGCCCAAACTTAAAAAAAGAGTAAAACTCAAGAAAGAAGTTGTCATATATTAAAAATCCATAGCAACATTACACTCAATGGCAAAAATTAAAAAAAATAAATAAAAATTTCCCTCTGTAATATCTTTATTACTCTAAGATAGGAAAATCATATGCACTGTAATGAGTGTCATACTTAATATCACATGTTGGGACAGTTTGTCCTTTCCTTTAAAGTTTTTTTTTTTTTAGAGAAGTTATTTAACACTTCTTGCAAAACTTGTTTTAAATTTAAGTTCAAATTTTTTGAATTCCCTAAATTGGTGCCTGTCCATAAAACTTTGTATCATGCACTCAAATTTCAATAATAATATACCTGGACAGAGTATTCTTGGTTAAACTTTCTTTTTGTGGAGATTTTGTACTGCATCCCTCCATATTCTGCTGTATATCTTATGGGCTTTCCTTTGTATGTAAATTCATTTCTTATCTTGCTGCACTTAGTACTCTGTATTTAGATTTTGTCATTTTAAGAACAATGTATTTTGGAGATTTTCTGGGTAAGTCTATCTTTGCTGGGATCCTTAGGGCTTCTTGGTCTTGCTGTCTGTAATTCTCAACTCTAGAAAATACTTTTCGTGGTTTTGGTTTTGGCTTTGAGGACATACCCAGTGGTGGTCAGGGCTTACTCCTTACTACTCCCTGGGATCACTTCTGGCATTGAATTATATGGGGAGCCAATGTTATAATTCCAGTTCACCATGTGCAAGACAAGCATCCTACTCTCTTGTTTTGACTAGCACTCCAACCCTTTCTGGATATTTCAAACTGTTTTCAGTGGCTCTGTAACGTGCGTATCAAGGGAGATTGTCTTGAGAAAAGTGCATTTCTAGTTCTCTTCTGACCCACCATGGCCACCAGAATTTGGAGAAATGCCAAATTTTGATCAGGCCAATTCTAATCTCAGCACAGGCATCATGGGTCCTACTTGTTCTCACGGAAACAGAACTTAAGGAGGAGGCTAAATACTGAAGCAAGATAGTTTAAAATTTTTTTTTATAATTTTATTGCAAAAAATCTTTTATTTAAAGCATTGTGATTTATAAGGTTATTCATAGTTGGGTTTTAGCCATATTGTTTCAGCACCAACCCCACCACCAGTATCAACCTTTCTCTACCAGTCTGTTCATATTAGCACATCCTTCTCCTTGCCTAGTCTGACATTCTAACAGGCACCTTTTTAAGTTTGATTGTTAAAGTTTGGATCTCCTAATTTCATTGTTGTTGACTCTTAGATATTTATTGAAATTTTATTTAGATTATGTGAAGGCAGAGAGAGAGAAAGAGGGAGGATGTGTTCAAGAAAGACTATAGCAATAAAGAAACAGAGTCAAGCAAGTAAGATAATATATTCAAGGGAGAACATGGGCTTAAAGAGCAAGCCAATTTTGGAAAATTCTTATCAATTATTTTTATAACTATTGTTTATGCATCACATTTGTTATACTGTTCTTTAGGAACCCCAATGATTCTTACATTGTTTCTCTTAAACTATTCCCATAGTTCTCTGGTATGCTGTTCATTTATCAGACTATTTTCCATTTTCTGCTGTTTCCTCACAGTTTCCTTGTTTACATTTTGAAACTCCTCAATTTTTTGCTCAACTTCTTTTATTGCACTTCAGAGCTTCTGCAGACTTTTCATATCACCTGCCATGTTTTTTTATTTCTGATTGTAGTAGTGTTTTTATTTCTACATTTAAACTTTTGTATGCTTTGCTGAAAATATGTTTTTTGTTATGCTGTTGTGTCTTTAAACTCATTAAACATGCTCATTATGGTATCAGTAAAAACTTTGAGAATTTTCTGGTGTTAATTATGTCCTTGATACTGTTTTAATCATTGAGCTTTATAGACTTCTAAATATTTTCCCCATTGGTTTCATATTATTCATGCTATATTGAAGGTCAAACTGTGTAGTTAGATATACTGGAAGATGCTGAGATTAAACTCAGGTACTTTCTTTTCTGTCTATAGACAGGAATTACTGAGCAGAGTATAATTAGTTGAGTAAATGTGTCCCACATTCACATAAAAGGCTGCACATTTCAGGGACAATAGTGTGGGGAAATTTATATAATTAGGTTGGATGTAGAGGCTATTGGGAGATGACCTAAAGGGAGGAACTCTACGTTCCATTCTGGATTAGACATAGTGATGTCAGCTGGGGTCAGGCTTCACCTGGAGTGGCAATGCAGCATGCAGAAGTTCAGGCTCTACTATTAAGTCTTATTGGCAAGTTTTCATGACTATATTTTCAAGAGAACACAAAGTATCATCTTTCTAAGGATAGAAAAATATTCAAATGGTTTCAAACTTAAAGAAAAATTTTAAATATTAGAGGTTGAAAATCTTATTTCTTCTAAGGTCTCAGAATTAGGTGATCCATTACAAGTCTCTAATAACTAAGAATATTATCATGATGACCATTCATCCAATACCAGCTCATATCTAAGGACATAATTCTTAAATTATCTCTCATATTTGTAAAGCTGTTGAAATTTTTTCTACTTCTCTCCATTTGTAAAATAGGATTAATTATTGTGCCACTTGGTAGAAAAATATTTTAACAGATATTAGGGGAAATTTCTTTCTTATTTTCTTTTAAGTATTCAATGAATGAAATGTAGTTCTAAATAAGCCACTTATTTACAAATAATTTATTTCAAAATTGAATTTGAATATCCAATCCTCATGGCTTATAACACAATCATAATAAATAGATTTTCAGTAACCAAGAAACTATAAAACAGGAGAGAATGTTTGCGATAGGCTCAAAACTCATGGAGAAAGCTTGTTTATTTGAAATAAAAGGATACAAATAGTTGACATTAAGTATGAAGACAAGCTGTAGGCTTTTATAATTTCCCCCAACTCTGGCACAAAGGTCCCATTTTGTCTTCCTGTAAATGAAATGCAAACCAGAAGTCTGAACACAGAAATAGCATTGATGGGAGGGGCAGAAGCTTAACATTGAACTAGTTTTCTTGTTTCTGTTATAGGCACAAAGGCACATGTTCAGTTTCATAAAAGCACTAAGTTTTAAGCCTATTTCTTCCCACTCCCCACCCAACGTTTTATCCCACCATATACTGAAATTAGTCTGATATGCTATGTTTGGCCTAAAAAATGCAGAGGGAAAATAAATTGAAGCCTGATTCAAATTTGTGAATTTGATTTTGATTCTTAACTTCCATTTTTTTCTTTTTGGGCCACACTGGGTGATACTCAAGGGTTAGTCCTTAGTCCTCCTGGCTATGAACTCAGAAATTGCTCCTGACTTGGGATGCAAGAGGATTGAACCACAGTCTGTCCTAGGTTAGCACATGCAAGACAAACACCCTACCACTTGAGCCACAGCTCTGGCCTAATTCTTAACTTCTTAGGATCTTTACTAACTCTCTTGCAAAAAAAAAATACATATAAGAATTTCTATTCTCCTATAGAGATACAAATACAAAATGTTTGGAAATCAAAGAGCTACTGAATCAATAACTTCTCATTTCTTCTGTACATTAGAATTACTTGGAATCTAAGAACTTCAAATGATTGACTCTTACTACAATATTATGATTTAAGTTGAATTCCAACCATAGGCATTAGAGTAAAATGCTTGACTTTCCATGTATAAAAATATCAGGAACTACTTGTATATTTAAAAATAAAAACTATGGGGCTGGAGAGATAGCATGGCAATAGGGCATTTGCCTTTCATTTAGAAGAATGGTGGTTCGAATCCCAGCATCCCATATGGTTCCCTGAGCCTGCCAGGAGTGATTTCTCAGCGTGGAGCCAGGAGTAACCTCTGAGCACTGCCAGGTGTAACCCCCCCACCAAAAAAAAAAAAAAACCAAAATAAAAAATAAATAAATGAATAAATAAATATAAATAAAAACTCACATTGTATAGTGAATTGGTTATATGGAGATAGGAAATATATTCAAGAAATTATTTCAGGCCTCTTACAATTCTGAAATTCACTTTTGTTATTTGAGTTCTATATTATAAAATATATATATTTATTACTACATACATTTTATCTCTAAGTATTTGAACAACTCTGTTACTTATAATCTTCTAATATTAAAATTGTCTTAAATCAGAAGAGAACCAAACCTTATAAGATTGGGTTAAGAAAATGTGGTTGTCAGCCCAATAAATCCTTAGACTTTAGTTACAACATGGAGAGATATAAAATAATTTTAAATTGACCTGTGTTTATCTAAGTTTCAACAATTCCATTTGCCTTTGTGTTATAGCAAACAATATAAAGTTTTTTGTGCTTCCTTGGCTAGCACTTGCAAGACAGACACCTTACCTCTAGCGCCACCTCGCCTGCCCCAATTTCTCTTGTTCTCATGTAGCTTCTGTCAATGACAAATTATCCTACTCTCAAAATCAAATTTTTATTCCTCCTTCCACTTTGTCCTTTATATTTAGTTTACACTATTATATATCTTTCTACCTTTATTGCTTTTCTTTCCAAGTTCATCCTCTGAATGACTACTATAAAAATCATCATATATATATATATATATATCATAGGAATTGAACAAATGCTTATCATATGCCAAGTAAACTGAGTGCTGCATTCTATGAGAAGAAAAATAAGATGATTTGTCACACATCTGTTCAAATTTTATTGTCTCCAAGTGCTCCTACAGCCATATCATCACAGCATTTTCTGACACACAGATACTCAATGTATTATCATTCCCCATGCTCACCAACTCAGAGATCTGTACTCCTTGGCGTGTACTATTGCTTTGTTCTGAATTGTCTTCCCATTCCTCACTCCTAAGGAGCTGTTTTTCTCAAACTGTGTATCCTTTTCAGGATAAAGT
The DNA here is from genome assembly GCA_004027635.1 of Crocidura indochinensis. Classification (NCBI taxonomy): domain Eukaryota; kingdom Metazoa; phylum Chordata; class Mammalia; order Eulipotyphla; family Soricidae; genus Crocidura; species Crocidura indochinensis. Next base: position 13,875 of record PVKC010020896.1, read on the forward strand.
GAAGTAACTCAGGATAACATTTGCACTATTCTCAGGAAGTAGATACATCTTCCCCAGTACTCTTGGATAAAGGCAAAACGAATCCATTATAAACATAATATATCACACGATATTGATGAACTACTCAGGGATCAAAAGGTATGTGATTTGCTCAGAAACTTGTGTAAAGATATAAAATTGTGTTCAAAATATGGAAAGCTAAAGAAAAGAATCTGAAATATAGAGATGTTATCCCCACCTCCACATATTTCTGGGACTTTCTGCCAGAAGTTATTACCAAAGGAAAAGATTCTTTACTACACCTTAAAGTCTGAGTTCCCAAAAAAGCAACTCAATACAGGGCTGGTTTTTTTTTTCCTCCTTCGTGTTCTCTAGGTTTCTAAGCCTAAAGGTAAGTAATTTCTTTTAACATTTTCCACTTCATTTTCAAGAACTTTTTCCTTCCTTCTCCTTTGATGTTTATATTTTATCAATCTATACCACCTCTCGCTCAAATTATAATTGCTAGGTTCTGCTCTCCCTTATCTACTCCTGAGTTATTGAAAACTCTGTCTTCTTTACTCCCAGCAAATAATCTTCCTGTCCTTTCTCTATTACTTACATCTTAATTTACCTTGCTTTCTTCACAATCTCCACCTGTTCCTATGGAAAAGTATAGGATGAAATTGTACCATTGCCATTCATTTCAGTAATGAAATCCAAAATCCCAAATGCATAATTCTCCTATAATACCTTTCTTCCTTCTAGTTTACCCCCTCAAAAGATCTCAGTCTACCAGTTCCTCAATGACAATTTACTTATCCCACACCACCCTTTCTGTCACCTTTCATTACATTTAATTTTTATACATACTCATTATGATCCTTAATAAACAACCTTACTCCCTTTATCATTTTTCCTTGTTAATCATAATTGTATGACAATCATCAGTACCACTTAAACCCAACTTTTGGGTTCTCGAGCTTTTCTTTGGCCTGCATCTCAATGATGGAACATGGTTAAAAAAAAAACACTGTCAGAAGGGCATGCATCTCATAAAATGACAATAAATAACATAGATGTTTATTCATTTATCAATTGATTATTAATTAATTTAATTCTCTATAAATCCTCATAATTTAGACACTAGTTTTATATCTAGTACATGCATTTTATAATCAGGGATACTAAAACCCAAATATTTCTCTTATCTCCACAAGTATGACCTATAAAGTAGATGACACAAAATTCTTTTGACTTTGTATGTGTCATCTTTTTGAGAAAGCTTTATTCTTTTGCCCAAAACTCAACAGACATATCTTAATCTTTACTTTATAAGATATAATTGTTTATCTGACTACTAAAAATGTTCTTTTCCAGTATTTTTCATTACAGAAGCAGCAAATTGCCCAATTCAGAACATCATGTTTGTATTTGATCGCTATTATTTAACTTCATGATATATCCACCATCATGCAAGTTATCAATATTTCCATTCTTGTTTCCTATGTCTACAGAGTACCCAACTGGTAAAAATATTAACATAAATAAGATTAAACATCTTTAGTAACAACATTTTAATGCCAATGCATTTACTTGGCCTAAAATAACTCTTTTTTCTTTTTAATTTTTTATTATATATTTTTATTATTTATAATTTTATATATTTTTATTTAAGCACCTTGATTACATACATGATTGTGTTTGGGTTTCAGTCATATAAAGAACACCACCCATCACCAGTGCAACATTCCCATCACCAATGTCCCAAATCTCCCTCCTTCCCACCCAACCCCCGCCAATACTCTAGACAGGCTTTTTATTTCCCTCATACATACTCATTATTAGGATAGTTCAAATTGTTGTTATTTCTCTAACTAAACTCATCCCTGTTTATAGAGAGCTTCATGAGGTGAGCTGGAACTTCCAATCCTTCTCTCTTTTGTGTCTGAAAATTATTATTGCAAGAATGTCTTTCATTTTTCTTTAAACCCATAGATGAGTGAGACCATTCTGCATTTTTCTCTCTCTCTGACTTATTTCCCTCAGCCTAATAGATTCCATGTACATACATGTAAAGGAAAATTTCATGACTTCATCTCTCCCGACAGCTGCATAATATTCTATTGTGTATATATACCATAGTATCTTTAGCCATTCATCTGTTGAGGGGCATCTTGGTTGTTTCCAGAGTCTTGTCACGGTAAGTAATGATGCAATGAATATAGTTGTAAGGAAGGGGTTTTTGTATTGTATTTTTGTGTTCCTAGGTATCTCTAGGAGTGGTATAGCTGGATTGTATGGGAGCTCGATTTCCAGTTTTGGGAGGAATCTCCATATCGCTTTCCATAAAGGTTGAACTACACGACATTTCCACCAGCAGTGGATAAAAGTTCCTTTCTCTCCACATCCCCACCAACACTGCTTGTTCTCATTCTTTGTGATGTGTGCCAATCTCTGTGGTGTGAGATGGTACCTTATAGTTGTTTTGATTTGCATCTCCCTGATGATTAGTAACGTGGAGTATTTTTTCATGTGTCTTTTGGCCATTTGTATTTCTTCTTTGTCAAAGTGTCTGTCCATTTCTTCTCCCCATTTTTCTGTGAGTCCCTTATGTATTTTGGAGATTAGCCCCTTATCTGATGGGTATTGGGTGAATAGTTTCTCCCACTCAGTGGGAGGCTCTTGTATCCTGGGCGCTATTTCCTTTGAGTTGCAGAAGCTTCTCAGCTTAATATACTCCCATCTGTTAATATCTGCTTTCACCTGCTTGGAGAGTGCATTTTCCTCTTTGGATATGCTTGTAGTCTCAATGTCCTAGAGTGTTTTGCCTACATGTTGTTCTATGTATTTTATGGTTTCAGGTCTGATATCAAGGTCTTTCATCCATTTGGATTTCATCTTCGTATATGATGGTTAACTGGGGGTCTAAGTTCAATTTTTTGCAAGTGGCTAGCCAGTTGTGCCAACACCACTTGTTGAAGAGGCTTTCTTTGCTCCATTTAGGAGTTCTTGCTCCTTTATCGAAAATTAGGTGATTATATGTCTGGGGAACATTCTCTCAGTATTCAAGCCTATTCTACTGATCTGAGGGCCTGTCCTTATTCCAATACCATGCAGTTTTGATAGCTATTGCTTTGTAGTAAAGTTTGAAATTGGGGAAAGTAATTCCTCCCATGTTCTTTTTTCCCAATGATTGCTTTTGCTATTCTAGGGTGTTTATTGTTCCAAATGAATTTCAAAAGTGCCTTATCCACTTCTTTGAAGAATGTCGTGGGTATCTTTAGAGAGATTGCATTAAATCTGTATAATGCCTTGGGTAGTATTGCCATTTTGATGATGTTAATCCTGCCAATCCATGAGCAGGGTATGTGTTTCCATTTCCGCATATCCTCTCTTATTTCCTGGAGCAGAGTTTTATAGTTTTCTTTGTATAGGTCCTTCACATTTTTAGTCAAGTTGATTCCAAGATATTAAGTTTGTGTGGCACTATTGTGAATGGGGTTGTTTTCTTAATGTCCATTTCTTCCTTATTACTATTGGTGTATAGAAAGGCCATTGATTTTTGTGTGTTGATTTTGTAGCCTGCCACCTTGCTATATGAGTCTATTGTTTCTAGGAGCTTTTTGGTAGAATCTTTAGGTTTTTCTAAGTAGAGTATCATGTCATCTGCAAAAAGTGAGAGCTTGACTTCTTCCTTTCCTATCTGGATTCCCTTGATATCTTTCTCTTGCCTAATCACTATAGAGAGTACTTCCAGTGCTATGTTGAATAGGAGTGGTGAGAGAGGACAGCCTTTTCTTGTGCCAGAACTTAGAGAGAAGGCTTTTAGTTTTTCCCCATTGAGGGTAATATTTGCCACTGGCTTGTGGTAGATAGCCTTAACTATTTTGAGAAAGGTTCCTTCCATTCCCATCTTGCTGAGAGTTTTGATCAAGAATGGGTGTTGAACCTTATCAAATGCTTTCTCTGCATCTATGGATATGATCATGTGATTTTTATTTTTCTTGTTGTTGATGTTGTGTATTATGTTGATAGATTTATGGATGTTAAACCAGCCTAGCATTCCTGGGATGAAACCTACTTGATCATAGTGGATGATCTTCTTAATGAAGCATTGCATTCTATTTGCCAGAATTTTGTTGAGGATCATTGCATCTGCATTCATCAGCGATATTGGTCTGTAATTTTCTTTTTTCGTTGCATCTCTGTCTGGTTTGGGGATCAAGGTGATGTTGGCTTCATAAAAGGTATTTGGAAGTATTTCCGTTTTATCAATTTCATGAAAGAGTCTTGCCAGGATTGGTAGTAGTTCCTCCTGGAAAGTTTGCAAGAATTCATTAGTGAATCCATCAGGGCCTGGGCTTTTGTTTTTGGGCAGACATTTGATTACCGTTTTAATTTCATCAATAGTGATGGGGGTGTTTAGATATGCTACATCCTCTTCCTTCAACCGTGGAAGATTGTAAGAGTCCAAGAATTTATCCATTTCTTCCAGGTTCTCATTTTTAGTGGCGTAGAGCTTCTCAAAGTAATTTCTGATTACCCTTTGAA
>PVKC010020897.1:0-18413 GCA_004027635.1 Crocidura indochinensis
GTCAACATATCTTTCATGGAGAATCAGCTTTACTTCAGACAACTCAGTGCAGAACAATTGATAAACTGGCATGTTCCCAGCTACTACTTTAAGCCAAGAATTTAAATTGTTATTTTACTTCTTTGTTTTATTTATTTATTTATTAATTTTTGAGGGAGCAACATCCAGTGATGCTCAGAGGTTACTCCTGGCTATTGCTCAGAAATTGCTACTGACTTAGGGGGGCCAAGCCGCAGTCCCGTCATAGGTTAGCGCATGCAAGGCAGACTCCCTTCTGTTTGCGCCACCACTCCAACCCCTAAATTTCTATTTTAGAAGAGAATTTTCTAAAAAGCTAATATACTTTAAAAGAAAAATAATGTCATTCTGGGTACTTGGGAAATACTTTCCTCATAAATTAGGTGATGTTGCAATGATAATTACTTTATATTTTGAAAACAAACAAATCTTTTTTCTTAACACTCTGTATCTCCTTTTACATTGTGTTTATTAAAATTCGCTTTCTTGTTATTTTATTTGCGGTAGCAAACATCATTTTTACCTTTCATCTTTTCTTTTTTCTTACCATTCTGACTTCCTTTATTCCTATCTCCCTGCCTTCCTTTCTTCTTTCCTTCCCTTCTTTTCTCTTTATTTTTTAATAACATTTTATTTAAACACCTTGGTTACAAACATGATTGTGATTGGATTTCAGTCATATAAGAGGACACCCCCTTATCATCAGTGCGACATTCCCACCACCAATGTCCCAAATATCCCTCCTCCACACCCCGCCCCCGCCTCTACTCTAGACAGGCTTTCACCCCTCCTTTCATCCTTCCTTCCATTCTTTTTTCTTTCCTTTTTCTTCCTTCCTTCCTTTCATCCTTTGCTTCCTTCTTCCTTTCTATCTTTCTTTCTTGCTTGCTTTCTTGCTTTCTTTTTCTATTCTTTCTTTTTTCTGTCTTTCTCTTTCTATCTTTTTCTTTCTTCTTTCTTTTTTCATTGTTTCCTTTTCTTCCATTTTTGTTACTAAATTCTTCCTCTTTAGATTACTTACAGCAAAATCCTCAAAAGAAGTGTATTCTTCTTATTAGACATGAATGAGAATGTTAAGGGACTTACAATTAAATTTGCAAAAATTGACATTGCTACTTAGGTAAGGACTAAATAGAAAAAAAATAAAAGCTTTATAAAGACCATTTAAATAGAAAAAAATGCCAAATTTCATAATTATGTAAAATCAAATGTTCTCAAGACCCCAAATTAATATCAACCTAAAAATGAAATCACTTAACATAAATTTATATAATAAATACATCTTTGTATAAATATAAAATTAATTGCCACATTTTATAATGAGTTTATAAATCTAAAATTGTGGATCTACAACCGTGTATAATCAGTTCAAAATATGTGCTATTAATAAACTACAGCTGCAAGAACTGAAGAGAATCCAACATCTTACACAAGAAACTTGATGGTTTTGAAAGAATGATATTCTCCTGTAACAAAATCAACTAACTTCAACAAATAGAAGAATAGTCATTGAGAAACTAATTTCTAACAGAGATAGCAACAAGCATAGACTTATTTAAGCCAAATATTCCAGATGTCTACCCATGGGCATAGTGCCACAGAATCAGATGGAATGACCTGGGTGCCAAAGAAAAACCTTAAAGAGCACCATGAACAACAAAAAAGTGAATTTGATCTTAATGTCACACAACAGATGGCAATAGAATGCAAAAACTATTATTTTTTGTGCTGGTGCCAAGGTTGAAGAAAGCAAACAAAAACACCCTCCTTTGTGGTAAGAAAGTATATTATTGCATTAAATCTGTGATTCTTTTCCAAGTAAAGCATAAAACTGAAAAGTAATTTAAAAACACAGATCAAATATTTAAAGTCAATATTACTATATCCATAAGATCATATGTCTTAGCCTTTTAACAATACATTTAAAGAGGTTGAGACCTTTTAGAAATCATCTGTTCTATATTCACAATAAACACAATGAAAAGAAAATGTATACATGTTTCTCTAGTCATAAAATAAGCTATACAATTTTAATTTTTTGGCTTTTAATAGGGGAGGCACACCTGTTGTGTTTAGAGAGATCTCCTGGCTCTGTTTTCTGAATATCTACTGACTAAGCTCAGAAGTAAATATGAGGTGCTAGGGATAAAACCTGGTTTGGTCCTGGGAAAATCAATTTCCTTCCCAATTTATTCTCTCCAGTTCTGGTTCTGAAAATTTTGATTTTATGATTTATATTTTATTTGATGATGTTGATTTACTATGTAAATAGCATTGTATGTTGATTTAACAATAAATATATATCTATGTTTTGTTGATCTGTGCAAGTGACCAGTAAAATAACATTGGTTGAGATGACAGAAGGTGATGATAAGAATATAGGAAATCAATTTTAAACCATCTTACTGGCACGTTGCCTTATATGTCTTGGTAAGGACATATACATATACATTGTTTTTGAATTGTATTTGGCCCTTGATAAAAGTCATGATAAAAGTTAATTAAAATAAATTAGATTTCAAAACTGAAATGCAACAAGTGCGTACATCAAAAGTTCCACTTTCAGGTAAAGTGATAGCATAAAAAAACATAATGTAGAACACTAAACATAAAAACAGATGGCTGTGTGGAATTTTATATTGACTTATTGTTTGAAATTATCATTTTTATCATCTATTGGCTTTGTAAACTTGTAACTTAAAATGTATTCAGCAGGTAGACAGGATAGACTGATACTTTACAAGGGCTAGTGGAAAATTTACATGTATAGCCTAAATAATACTTTAAATTATCACCATTCTTACTATTAAGAATAATATTGTACATGTTAGTATTTAGCTCTATATTGATAATATATTAAAGATCCATCATTATGTGACAGGCACATTGATTTGGCAACATGACCATGAATTAAACCATTTGCATATCAAATCTATATTGAAGCTTTATACTTTGTATACCTTGGTTACTAAAATCCCATCTAGAAAGATGATTATATTTTTAATGAAGTTGCCACAAAGAAATAGAGCATTAAGAACTTTGTACATATTAAAGAAGCAATGAATTACTGCTTTGTATTTAAGTTATTCACTCATATATTATATTTTATAATGTCATCAATATCTTTAATCTCCTAATAAGACTAACAATTTATTAACAGTATCACCCAAATTGAGTATTAATGTAAACACTTTATGGATTTACTTAAAAAGTGATTATTTTATAATATGTTTTAAAAATATATAAATTGTTCAAAAAATTCAATAACTATAGCTCTGTTGTAGAATTGCATATGATATATCACGAGAAAATAATAGAACACCAGAATACTGAGGGAAAATATCTAATAATAATCTAATCTCATACAGTTAGCTGAGATATTACTTATAACAATTCAGCTCAAAATAGGCCTAGAGGTTTTGATCTCTATGTTGACAGCTAACCAACAATTGAAATCTGTTTTATTTTATGCCATCTGTAGTCTCCATGTGGTCCTAGAACATAGAAAGCAGAATCAGATCCTTCTGCATTAATTAATCAATACTACTTCATTGGTAGCACTATATTACTGTAGTTGCTATGTATGGAGAAATACTAATATTAAAATTAATTTTTTAAATAAAAAATAGTTTTATGCAATTTTTAAAATGACAATGTCTAGGTTTTATATTATTAGATTGTTTTACAGTGTGTTGATTTAATTTTCTTTTTTATTTCCTCTATCTGCCCTACTCTGCATTGTCTTAGTATGAATACTAGTCTATAAATTCAGTCTGTACATTTTATATTTTTCCCAATTACTGCTCCAAAACCAGCTGTTCAACAAAAGATAATAGAATTTTTGGGGGGAATTAAAATTTTAGTCCCCTTATTGAGAGAACACTTGTCTATATTTTTACTGTTTCTTAGAAGAACAATCAAGTATCTGTTAAAGCCCAGAACTTGTAATTCTTCATATGTATCTAAAATGGAACAGCTAATAATTACAAAATTTAGCATGGGAATTTGTGAAAACAACTGCTCCCATTTGATCTATTTATAATGTCTAAAATTATTAGTCTACTACTGGACTTCATAAGTTACAATATTAAAAGTATATTCCACAGCAACTTGGTAAATGAAAATACCATATAGAATGTTTTGTATCCTCTTTTTTGAACCCTTTAATGGTTTTTGTACAAATATCATTCCTACCTAAAATAGCACTTAATAGTTCAATCACCTTTATTCCTACTATAAAGAATCTGAAGAGTTAAAAAAAAGTAATACACAGTGATTCATACTAATGAAAAGAAAGATGTGTCATCTTCCCTGTAACAGATCCAAAGTCCCCTTCCATGTAATGTCAATTCAATAAACAAAATCTCCATGTCCAATGACTGACCATTTGTTGTTTCCTTGCTATGTTCTTTAAATATTTTTAATGAAAGAAAATAGATGTTATAAAACAACACTTATAGGTAAATTAGCTATCTCATTGACTATAGAAGACAAGTGAAAGTTACACCAATTTAAAAGAGAAATTGGAGGGGCTGGAGCAACGGCACAAGCTTTAGAGCGATTACCTTGCACATGCTCACCTAGGACAGACCACCATTCGATCCCCAGATTTCCCATATGGTCCCAGTCTGGAGCAATTTCTGAGCGAATAGCCAGGATTAACTCCTGAGAGTCATCGGGTGTGTCCCCCCCCCCAAAAGAGAAAGAAATGAGTCCAGAAATAGTGTTTTAAAGACAGAACACACTCTTGACATGTGTGAAGTTCTGAATTAAATCCGTATCCCTTCATGGCCCCATAAACTTCAGTGGGCATAATACTGGTGGCTCTAAGTAATGGTTTAAACCGATTTTGGGTGAAACCCTTGTAGTATTTTATATAATTATATGTTAATTATTTTTATTATCTTTTTTTTTTTTTTGGTTTTTGGGTCACACCTGGCAGTGCTCAGGGGTTACTCCTGGCTCCATGCTCAGAAATTGCTCCTGGCAGGCACGGGGGACCATATGGGGCACCGGGATTCGAACTGATGACCTTTTGCATGAAAGGCAAACGCCTTACCTCCATGCTATCTCCCGGGCTCCTGTTTTTTATTATCTTTTAATTAACATTCATTTATATTGGTCATTACCATATCTTTTAGTACATTGATATATAATATAAAATATTCTAAATGAATGAGTAAACATTTTCTTGAATATCTTTCATCACATGATAAATTTCTTGAGAACTCAAAATAATCTTCTAACTCATAATTTGTGAGTTGACTTGACTGGACACACTTAGGGAACTCTTTTCTTTGTTTTAATTTTTGTTTTGACTTTCACTGGGCTCTTTACTGTCTATGGGCAATAAGATGATTTTGCTTGTTGGATATCTATTGTGTGGGAAGCCAGTGTAGACAGAGCATGTCATCAATATCCAGTTGGGCTTCACATCATTTTATTTCTGCCATAGCTGGGGTGGAATTCCAGAACAACTCTATGTGAGGTCTCTTGATGTCAGTACTGGTACCAGGTACTATAGTACTCTGTCAGTTTCTCTCATCTAACACAAGTATAGAATATATAATACTAGCCCTTTCAAGAAATAGAGAATTGTGATTTAACAATGAAAACTATCCAATAATATTGCAAGAATAACGTATATAACGGCTAAGAATTTTGTGACCATTTATTTTTGTAAACTATGTAGATCATAAATGGAATTTATCATATAAAGGCATATACAATGAAAGGACAAATTTATATACATGTAATTATTAAATGATAAATGATATTTAAATGATGCCATTTAAATCTCCTTGCTAAGGTAACATCTTGTAAAATGAGACAGGGTCTAAATCATAGATGTTGAGGATATTTTTAAGTATTATTTATATGTATACTTTATGAAAAAATTTTTTTGCTTTTCTAGTGTTTTTATATACGAATCAATCTGATATATTGAGATGTCTGAGGTACTAATATAATTCAGTTATACTTAAAGAATAATATTGTTCAAACTCTAAATATAACTTTATGCATTAATTGACCATATTTCTGCCTTTTATTTTGTTTTGTAGACTATTAACTTTAAACTAATTTAATAGAAAATATATTTTGTATAAGTAAATAGTAACTATGATTATTATGAAATTTCTCATATTTAAACATCTTTAAGGTAAAATTTTATTGTATCTTCAACATTTATTCAACTTTGTTATCCAAATTGCATCTAACTCATTTGCTGCATTTTTATAAAATAAAGAATACTTTGATAACAACTGGAAATTATCCCAAGTTAAATATCTGTCCATGTACAACATATCTTAAGGGGAAAAAGGCACAAATCTGTAAGGCAACAAGAAATACATGTTATTCTATGTATAAATAATTTTTATTTAAAGCTCTGAAATTTTCCCATATATAATAAAGCAGCACTCAAAAGCATGATGGTGAATATTACTTGTTCAAATGCAAATGCTGATGTGAGATACATTCATTTAAAATGCAAGCAGAATATGAACTTGACTTTGGCAAGCATTCTATTTTGGTAGGTCCACATGTTAAATTAGATTCAGTTTCATAATTGCACCTGCAGTTAGCATAGCAGTACAAAGAGATCAATGCTAGGTTACTATTCAAGCACAGACAAGGTGCAAGTTTTTATGGTCCCTTTGCTTGCTTCACCGTGTGACACTATTAAAATTTTCACAGAGCACAGCATTATACGGAGCTAAATCAGAAAAAGGGTAATGCCCCTTTGAGGGAGTTAGCTCATTTTCTTTTTATTGGTTGTAATATGTGTGGTGCCAAGCCACTGGTTTCATCTTCATTGCTTTAAAAAAGGAAAAAAAATAATTTATCTCAACAAATAAATTAAAACATGAGTGCATATGCTAAATTATTTCGCCTTTTCTGCCTAAAAAAGCTATAGTTTCCTGACAGAATGTTTATTTTATTAAATAACAATTGTCACTAGCAGTGACCTATACCCTAGAGAGAAAAAAATTAAAAAAATCAAATTATGTTAACATTTGCCATGAAAGAACCAATTTGAATGCAACTTAAGTTGGAAGTAAACTTATTTGTTTATAAAAACTTTCAAGAGTCATGTTTATGTTCTATCAAGTTTCTAATTCCCTTGTATCTACAAATAGGTAATAAGGTCATTCTTTTTGGTGCTTTCTTAACATAAAATTAGAAATCATATGCAGCATGTACTCATAACTTTATTCTGGAAACAGATCTAAGACTTAATCATCAGAGCTATATAAATAGTATACAATGTTAGCCTGGATTTGATACCTGGCACTACAAATGGTCCCCTGAGTACCTTCAAGAATTATCTGAGTACAAAGCCAGCAGTAAGCCCCATGTATCATCAACTGTGATCCAAGACCATACAAAACAAAAAACTTTATTATTAAAGGGCTAGGAAGAACCCAGGTAATGCAGGGCTGTTTAGCAACAGATTATCAGATTCTTGAACCATAGTATCAGTTTATTTGTCGAGTATCATGGGTAGCAGAACCTAGGTTGCCAAATAATCATTGGGAGCAAACCCAAATAACTATTTAAGAAATGTTAATATATGTATGCATAACAAGACAGAGAAAAAGACCAGGCTCTGCAATGAGGAGTCACTGCTGGTACATTTCTGGGAAAACATCAGGGATGCAAGAGAATCAACCCACATCAGTTTCATGCAAAGCAGTGGCCTACCCACTGTATTCTTCATAGGTTGCCCAAAATATTTTTCGTAAATCTTTCTTTTTCCTTGGTTTTTGTTTTTTGTTTTTGGGCCACACTGGATGATGTTCTGGGGTTACTTCTGGCTATACACTCATAAATCTCCCCTGGCTTGGGGGACAATAGGAGATGCCAGGGAATCAAATTGAGGTCCGTTCTACATTAGCAGCCCAAGGGAGAGGCCTTTACACCCTGCACCACGGCTCCGGTTCCTCGGAGATCATTCTTGAAACTAGTTTTTTTCTTTTAATTTAAGCTTTGATTTCATCATGTATAATTTACATACAGATTGATATATGTATGCTTCATTACCACACTTAGAAAATTAATCAAATGAAGAAAATTGTTTCATCAATAAATGAAGCTCCTTAAAAACACCTATTTAGGGGCCAAAGTGATAACACAGCAGAAAAGTGTTGGCCTTGCGCTCGCGACACAGGACAAAACCAGGTTCGATCGTCAGAATCCCATATAGTCCCCAAACCCTAAGCCTGCCAGGAGTACAGAGCCAGAAGTAACCTGTGAGCACTGTGTAGTGTGGCCCCCCAAAACAAAAACAAAAAACCTATATAGGAAAGTCAACCTATGAAAGTAATCATTGTATATGATAAGTGTGGTTTTTGCTCAAAAAACTTGGAAATATAAAGCTAGGTATTTTACATACACTGATTCTTAACACAAATATATTATTTCTCAGTGCACCAAAATATTGAGGACTGTAATTTTCTCTTTGTCAACTAAACTCACCGCTAAATGTTGCTGCAACAATTTGAAAGGCTCCTTTTTTAATACAATCGTGCTTTGTTTTGACCATGACAGAATGATATCACAGAAATGTTACTAATATGGAATGCCAACTTAATAACAACTAACAATATATAAAGCATAATATATAGTATAGTTTCTATAAATATTGAAAACCTCACTTTATTTCTGACAGTTTACAAATAAAATATAGCCTGTATTTTGGGTACTCATTTTCTGAAGTACAATTTTGTCTATAATTTAGAAATATAGAATCTTCAAAACCAAAATGAAGGATTGTGTCCTTTCAAAAATGTTATTACAAGTCCCAAAGTTAGCTCAAAAATGGCTACAACACATGCCATACATGAGTAAGATTTTAGTTTGATCTCCAATCCTGAGCCCCCAACCTGAATAATTCAGCCATTTGGACATTTATTGCAGTGAGTAACCCCCTGTGTCCACTGAACACTGCTGGACAAGTGCAAACATCAGTCATAAAAGCAGACCCAATCATTTAGGCTGTTTTACAGATGAAGGGAATGATCTAAGGATGCTTAAGTAAACTGCTAAAGATTAAGCAACTTGCCCAATGATGACAAGTTGTCTATTTCCAAGGACTTTAACAACTAAACCTTTTGCTATAATAAAGTCGATCACATATTATCTTTATTTTTTTTCCTTTCTCAAATCACTATATTTTACTTAATTTCTTTGGTATATGTCAAAAAAGGAAGTGTTTCAATATAATATATTTTCTATGTGTAAACTGCAAGTTGTTGAGTTGACTACAAATCAGAGGTAGTATACGTGAGGTCATATTCCCCATTTTATCTGATGAACTAACCAGTAATATCTAAGTCTGGAAGTCTATATAAGTGATATTGTTGCTCTAATGAAACTGAAGAATAATGCAAAATCTTGATTCATTCACACAAACTTTTTCTAGTTTGATCACCCTAAAGTTGCATTTTGTAGTTATATTTGTGAACCTATATACAAAGCAAAGCATTTACCCATAGAAAGTTTTATTCTATTTAACTCAACCAGTCAAAACTCTTTTGAACTCTGTTCTTGAGTGCTGCCTACAGGCAATGTTTTTAACATTGTGCAGTTCACCTTATTATCAACATCATCAAATAATTTATTAATATATTATTCCTGAACTAAAACAAAGTTTTTGGTCTAATGGTCAGCCATAGATCACCAAAACACATTGCATTTTATTCATATAAAAACAGTCGGACAGGGGCCCGGGAGATAGCATGGAGGTAAGGCATTTGCCTTTCATGCAAAAAGGTCATCGGTTAAAATCCCGGAGCCCCATATGGTCCCCCGTGCCTGCCAGGAGCAATTTCTGAGCATGGAGCCAGGAGTAACCCCTGAGCACTGCCGGGTGTGACCAAAAAAATCCCCCCCCCAAAAAAAAAACCCAAAAAAAAAACAGTCGGGCAAAACTTATTAAAACTAAAAACATTTTTGAAAGCTTATTTGCCTCTCAAACATTCAATTTTCATTAAAGTTATGAAAAATTGCTTACAAGGTAAGGACTTACTTCCTTTTGAATTTATTTGCCTACTTCCTTCCAATTCAGGAGATTTCTAGAATAAGGCAACAAATATCTCCTGGTAGGTAACAATAAAGTTTCACCTAAAAGTAGAAATCTGTTTCCACATGAGATCTAATCAAAACAAACATAAAAACAAATGAAGTTGTAGTAATTGAAGAAATTTTGTTTGTTTTGTCATTGCAAACTCTGTTTAATTCCCATTGGTGTACTCATTTTTCTTTGAGTCACTAGAACTTCAATTGTTTCTATGGCCCCCTTCTGGGATATTTTCAAATGCATGTGAGAAACTAGAAATGTAATTGGAAAACAATTTAAACTAATCAGTATCTTTGTTCCGTGAACATTCCATTTCCCAAGTCTTCCTACAACACTATTAGAAAACATGTTTATCTTATGTGAGGTATGTTATGATATTACTTGATATTCACCAATCAGTAAGAGAAAGAAGTCAATTATACTACAGGAAAATATAAAATGGTTCGAGCAGATCATGTTTTTATCTGATACAAACTTCACACAGTAATGTTTCATCTGAAATAGTGGGATGAATAATAAGTGAAAATACAAGTTTTAAATTATATATACCAAGAGCAAGCTATTCTTTGGCAGAAACTAACCTTATGTAAACCCTTTAATAATGTAATTAAGAATTCAACAATGCCTTTCTATGTAATTCACAGTTCCAAATGTCTACAGCTCTGATTCTGACCTTTCAAAACCCCATTAAGCTATGTAAATACAGTACAAAGAAATGTGTACTGTGCATAAAGAGTATTCTAATGTCAACTAGACAAGGACACATTGCCCTACTCTTGTCCCTACTGCTTATAAAAGCACTTTTGAGGCAATAATATATCCTTTCCTATTGATTTATATATGGCAGATCTACCATAGGGACTAACATGGTGGCCTTTCTGGTCAAAATGTGGTTTGAGGGTGACATCTATTTATATTATTTTGATATGGGCAACAGGTCGGTTCTGATATATTAGACCAATACATTTCATGAATCAACTTGACCGAGGAATACCTAGATGACAGACAGGTAAAAGGTTGTTTATTAGTGTGTCTGCTAAAAAGAGCCGAGCATTTATATCAGTAGACTAATGAGAGATATTTTTCATCTCAGAACTTGAAGGACAGCATCTAGTTGGCCTAAAAATTACAAGAAATATGAGTTTCCATAATTGTGTTAGCCAATTTCTATAATTTATTATTTTATCTATTAATATATGTTTCTATATGGATAGCTATTTATCATTAAATAAACAGAATTACCTCTCTATATATCTCAATTTTTTACTTTCATTGGATAACTTTGATAATATACAAGTAGCATAAACATCTTTAGCAGTTCAATGAGAGTAACTTTGAATCTTACTGGAAAGAAAAAGAAAACATGTTCAATGTTTTTTTCATTAAATAGGATAGAATTCTTCATGCTTAACTAACTTATTACAAATATACATTAATTATCGTATTTGCCGGTGTATAAGACGACCCCCGAATTTTTACAGTTAATACATAGGTTTAGGCCTATATTCTCTGTATAAGACAGAATATTCCTGTGTTGCAACTGTATGTACCAC
This sequence comes from Crocidura indochinensis, assembly GCA_004027635.1. Taxonomy (NCBI): domain Eukaryota; kingdom Metazoa; phylum Chordata; class Mammalia; order Eulipotyphla; family Soricidae; genus Crocidura; species Crocidura indochinensis. The sequence goes on from PVKC010020897.1 coordinate 11,653, forward strand.
AGTGAGCCAATCACAACAAGCAAAGGTTCAAAGGGGATACTGTAATGGACTTCCTCTCTGACTCTGGCCCATTTGAGCAAGCTTCTGACAGTGCAGATTCGGGTACAGAATATTGTCTAATTTGCATGCATAAAAAGCCTGCTTGGATTGGCTGAGTTAGAGAGGCGGTCCAAGCAGCCTTGCAGTGATTGGTGTAGGATCGAGTTGGAAAATTCATTTTCGTGGCAATATCCAGATGATTTTCGTTTAGCGGCATATCGAGATATTTTTTTGGATATACTCAGCATATAAGACGACTCCTGATTTTCTTTTGACTTTTTTTCATTTCAAAAGTAGTCTTATAGGGGCCCGGGAGATAGCATGGAGGTAAGGCGTTTGCCTTTCATGCAAAAGGTCATCGGTTCGAATCCCGGTGCCCCATATGGTCCCCCATGCCTGCCAGGAGCAATTTCTGAGCATGGAGCCAGGAGTAACCCCTGAGCACTGCCGGGTGTGACCCAAAAACCAAAAAAAAAAAAAAAAAAAGTAGTCTTATATGCCGGCAAATACGGTACATAATTAATATTAGCGTAAAAGTAATAAAATATAAGTTGCCTCAATTCTACCAACTATAAAAAATTCTAGTAATATTTTAAAATTTATTTGAGGAGTGATGTATGCATATTTTAATACGTTATAATCATACAAACAGATTTTAAGATAAATCATAATCACATGTTAAATTTTAGAACAATTTTATTTAACTATATATCTGAATTATATTTTATGTTAAAAATATACCCTCTGGGTCTTGAGGATAGTACTGTGGATAAAGCCCTAACTTGCATGTCATAAATGCAAATCCGAATTGAATCCATATCTCTAGTACCTCACGTTGTCCTTCCTGAACTCTATCACATTCTACATGCTCCTTTTCAAACCAAAAATATAAAAGAAACACACTTTTGAGTTCAGAGTAACAGAAAAAATGCTTAAAAAAAAGCTCATGTGCACACGGTCCAGAATCAGTCTTCAGCACCACATGTCCCTTACACTTCTCTGATGATATCTCTGGAGCCTATTGAACACTATCAGAGTGACCTGGATAATCTAGCCCCACAGGGCCTAACTTGCACTTTATCATCAGGCCATAGGTTGATCCATCTAGCCAGGTTGTCTGAAAATTTTTAGAAATGGCTTTGACCTCACTGAGCACTGCTTGAGAGAACCAAAACAAGAAAAATAAATATAATTCTAAATGTTATTTGGATGAATATTCATAGTTTTGTTGTGAGATATTGTGGAAGTTCTAGCAGGGAAGTTCAGGTCAATATATAGCATTGACCAAAGAGTCTGTGTCTATTTGGTTTAAGCAACAGTGCAAAAAAGCTGTGGAGGACATAGTCAATTTGGTTAGCAATAAAATTAAGACTTTGTTTTGAACCTACTTTAAGGCTTACCATGCTGTGTGGAGTGATTAATTTTTTTTTATTTTCTTTTTGGAGTGATTAATTTAAAAAAAATCTGTAAGCAGAATTTGGCAAAGTTATGTAACACTATACAGAAGATTTCAAATATAATTACTTTCTAGTACCGTATAAAAATTGTTGCATGTGTAATAATTTAAAATATTATTTTATACCATGCTTTCTGTAAATTAAGACTATACACTACCACGACTCTCAAATAAATTTCGCAATATAATTGCATCAATGTGTCAAATCAAAGAAGTGCTGCCATCACTGGGAAGCATGCCTTAGGAAGTGTGGAAAAGGGTAAGAAAGGGCTATATCTATGTGTAGTGAAGTGTTTGATCAGAAGAAGGGGAGATAAAGGGTCATAAAACCCTATTATTAGCTGTACTGTAAACTACAATACCTAAAGTTTGTCTGGTTTTGTTTTGTTATTGAAATAAAAGTTCACAGCAGAAGGGCATTTGTCTTTCAAGCAGCCAATTCAGAACAGATGGTGGTTCGAATCCTAGCATCCTATATGGTCTCTGGTGTCTGCCAGGAGTGATTTCCGAGGACAAAGCCAGAAGTAAACTCTGAGAGCCACAGAGTGTGATACCAAAACCAAAACCAAATATAAAATAAAATAAAAATAATCAAAAAGTTCATGTATAAGTTCTATGTTTGTGATATATGACATATAACTACAGTTAACAATATTGCATTAAAATTCCTAAGAAAACAGATAAAATTAATAACATCTGATAAAGTTTGGTTATCTAATATAATGGGTAACCACTAAGCATGCTGATAGTCATTTTGCAAAATTTGCATATACTTATTTATTAAGCTGTATACGAAAACTAATATAATATTATATGTCAATTATATTTCAATTATATGTACATATGGTTAAAAAAGATATGAAGACAGCATAATTTCTTCATTGATGTGAATTTAAGTCTGAGATTAAGATGTATTTGACTACGTCCTCCATCTGGCAGAATCCCTACTAAGATGAAAATATACCTATGACTCATGTTGCTAAAATGACGATGGGAAAGCCATACTAGCATGTTCTGTATAATGCTGTATAGTCATGCCATCTATATACACATATAGACACACACACAATCACTGAGCACTGCTGGGTGTCTCCACCCTCCAAAATTATCCATTTTTATAAAATGATTCAGAAAAAGAATTCACTTATGTTATCTTCTTAGACCTTAAAAAGAATATTTATTTGTTATGGTAAAAGAATCACACTATATATAATAGATTTTGTAAAATCATTGTTTTTCCAAAGATCTTTGCAAAGAGTGGCCTTCCATTATAAGCACTGTATAAAACAATTTCATTTTACTCCCTAGATATTTCTATAAAGATAGCAACTCTTTTGTATTATGAATAATTTTCTCATTTATATTAGTTAATGGTGCTGCCTGTATGATTCTCTTTTGGTTTCAGAAATTGTTTTGAAACCTCCAATGTCCCTTCAGTGGCTCACTTGATATTTCCCCCCTACTATGACACTGGGAATAATTAAGCTGTTAAAAGTAGATTCATAATGAGACAACAAAACACAAAACAATTAAGGCAAATATTTTATTCTCATTTTATTTCCTTTCATTACTATTTAAAGGTCAGAACACATTCATAATTTAGAATAAAAGAATAAAACATGAATATGAACTTCCTTTGGGTTCAGTTACAAAAATACTAACACGGTTTTAGAAAGACCAAAGGCAATTAAAAATAAATAATAATCTTTAGAGTTAGTGCATGATATATTGTTCTGAAAAATCTAAAACTGGAAATAACCAACATACTAAATAATAAGAATTATAGGCTTGAATTATTATTTCAAATAATATAACAACTTCTCTTAGTGTTATTACAACTATGGTAGATTTTAAAATCTTGGTAGAATCTATATTAAAAATAATAATACTTTATTAACTTATTCAGACAAATGTCATGTAATCAAGGTTATCTAAATTAATCATAAGACTAACAAGTTCTAGACAAACAGTAATTTTATTTTAGGTCAGGAAATCAATAATTCCATTACTGATTTTGAAACTTATTACCTAATTTTTTAGCTTATATTTCCAGTTAAAAATCTGAATTGCATTTTCTTGGGATACATTAATTTTTGACCCAGTCTAGTTGTTAGATACTAATAAGATAATTTATAATGATAAATTCCTTAAAACAACACTTTTATTCTCAAGTGCAAGTACATTCTTATGCATATGTATGAGATTAACATTCTATGAATATTTTTCAAAATTAAATTTATATTATGCTTTTATATACTAATATGAACAGGACACTTTCCAAGAAATTTTAGCCACTGATTGATATTATATTTTTTATAAAACTCATTTTATGGGCCCGGAGAGATAGCACAGCGGTGTTTGCCTTGCAAGCAGCCGATCCAGGACCAAAGGTGGTTGGTTCGAATCTCGATGTCCCATATGGTCCCCCATGCCTGCCAGGAGCTATTTCTGAGCAGACAGCGAGGAGTATCCCCTAAGCACCGCCTGGTGTGGCCCAAAAACCAAAAAAAAAAAAAACCACCTCATTTTATAACAAACCAATCACAATTTGGACATCCAGGGTGTGGTTGCAAGCACTCTTCAACTCTGAGAACTATCAGCTTTTGATTGTTACTTCAATAGGGGTTTTCTTCCTGCCTCTCTGTGACTCAATGTTTCTTATGTTGTTTCTGTTGAATTCATCCCAATGCTCTATTTTTGTTCCCCTATTTTGAGTTTATTTTCCCTTTCTTAAGTTCATTTGTTTGAGACTCTTTTTTGGCTTCTTCTATTGAATGGAGTTGCTATGAAGCTCCTCTTTCAGATCATTCATTTTTTCCTCTGAGGATATTACTCTTCTGATGATTTCCAGTTAATTTTTATTTACCAACTTTTTTTATTTCTGTCATTTTTTTAAGCTTTCTCATTTCTACTCTTAATCCTCTTGAACCTTATGGCTGTCTGTTCCATGGTTACTTTGAGATTATATATATTTTGATCCTGAGAACTCATCTTTATCCATTAATTATAGTGATATGCTCTGTTGCCTTTCCATTGAGACTTTAGCAGTGTGGTGGTGGTATGTTTTGTGTGTTTTTTTTTGGGGGGGGTTTAGGCCTATAAAAAAATGTGTGGCCATCAAGCGTGGCAGAGCTCTCTTCTTGGTAAATGGTCTCAGTCCAAAACTATATTTTTCACTCTAAAACCTGTCTACCATCAATGAAGCTGCTGGTTTCTTTCTTGACTGTCACAAGACCATACTTTTATCTGGATGCAGAGACCTTAGTTCACAATGCACACTTTGGCCCAATACAGGGAAGTGGGTTCTGGCTGAGTGAAAGATGCTGGTAGGCAGAGTAGCTCCCATGTCTTATTGCTTCTGTTGGCTGACTGCATCCAGTCTCACAGTCAGTGTTGCCACTGCTTGTAAAGCCAGATATGGGGCCCTAACTTCCTTAGATGCATGCCCTCAGAGCCTCAGCAGTACTCACTATACCAGAATCATATGAGCTTGACCAAGTCAGATGTCAGCACTCATTGTGTTGTTTGTGTTGTCTTAAGCTGACAAATTTTTGAGCATTTTGTTCTAAACCAGTAGAAATTTAATATACTTACAATATGTCCTTATTTTGATGCAGAGGTTCTAACTATTGAATTATATTTATTATGGTATTAGTTGTTTTGTATTTCTTATTATTTGTAGTTTCAATAAGTCTTAAATAGATACAGAATATTCAGAGCCGGAGGGTTTTTAAAAATTTTATACCATAATAAGTAGTACAATGAGACTGCCCCCCTTAGAAAAAAAGATTCCTGTAATTTGACAGTGTTTTAGTCTCTTTTTTTTACATATAGTCTACTATTATGCTTTAAAATTCATCTTTTTGCAGAACTGTTTTAAAATAATTTCTTGATTATTTTAGCTATTTATTTTGTAGAGCTGCTCTATCATTTTAGTTACCCCTTCATTTTTTTCTACATAGTGTGTGATTATGACTATTTAACATGCATATTTTCCCATCCTAAGAGTTTATCAGTGCAAACCTGTGTTCTTTGATTCCTCTTATTAAGAAAGGTAGTATAATAACTGGAATCACAGCAACAAAATAAAGATTTTTACCTGATTTCTTTGAAATATGTCTCCAGATACTTTCCACTTTCTGCCTTCCCTATTGAAAATTTTTGTTAAAAATTATAGTTAATATTTAGCTAACAAGCTAAACATTGTGAGGAGCTCGTGTTCAAGAGTCCTAACCTCAGTCCTTTTCTCTCCTATGACTCTCCTAAATCTTTTCTATATCTTCCAAACTAAGTATGTAATCACCTAACTTGGCATTATTATAGTAGAGTGCTATCACTATAGAAATATCCACTATGTTGGGTATATGCAAGGATATGAGATTATTTCCATATCATTGACATGGCAAACAATTCAAGAAAGCTTTTTGGTAGTTTGAAATATCTTTCTTTATTTTACATTTATGTTTTTTATTTTATTTTATTTTATTTTATTTTATTTATTTTGGTTTTTGGGCCACACCCGGTGACACTCAGGGGTTACTCCTGGCTATTCGCTCAGAAGTCGCTCCTGGCAGGCACGGGGAACCATATGGATCGAACCGCGGTCCGTCCTAGGTTAGCGCAGGCACCTTACCTCCAGCGCCACTGCCCGGCCCCATGTTTTTTATTTTTTAATATCTTTATCTAAGCACCATAATTACAAACATGTTTGTAGTTGGATTTTAGTTTTATATATATATATATATATATATATATATATAATAACCTTCACCAGTGCAACATTTCCACCACAGTTGCCTTCCATCTCCCTCCTATCATGAGAATGGTAGTGAGAGAAATAGAATGTAGAATGCCTGTCTCGATTACAGGAAAGGGGTTGGGAAGGAGGAAGATTGAGGGCATAGTTTGAAATTTCTGATTTTAAAATTTTAGTTGTATTTCTTTAGTCCACATTTTCTTGTGATATATATTTTATTACCTTATGGATATTTTGCCAACATCTCTACTTGGGATGTATACTTTGCTCTTACTACTTCGGAGAAGCATATGTTCACTCTTGAGCACATAATCTTTCTCTTTCCTCATTTATCCCCAAAGCTTGATTTACTTCACCAAATAAAATATGCAACTTTTTTTAATCCAAAGAGATAGTACGGTTGTTTAGACATTTTTCTTTCATGTGTCTTGGCTCAATTTTATCGCTGCCACTGCATGTGATTTTTAGGCACTGCCAGGAATAATCCCTTATCACACAGTCAGGAATATG
>PVKC010020898.1:0-18396 GCA_004027635.1 Crocidura indochinensis
TTGAGTTGCACAGAGTTATGGATAATTATTTTTTTAGCTATTTCATTCTGTCCCATTATCTTGGAAGAAGCTGAAAACTATGAACACTGCCTGAAACACAATTTATATGGTCCAGCCTAAACAAAATAATCTTAGGCAACTCCATTTCAGGATCACAGGGTGTTAACATATTAGTCAAGCCATAAAAGCTCTCACTGATGTATATGGGGTTGTATCATTGCATCACAGGTGGAGGGGCCTAAGTTGGTTTTGGAGAAATATAGGACTCTGTCTTCAGGATCATGACCCATGAGTCAGAACCAGGATTCCCAAAGCTGAGGCCAGTGGGGACATGGAAGAATTTGGCTTAGACGCAGGTTAATGACTCATTAGCAAAGATGAACTGGTTTTGAAAAATAACAAGAACCACCTTCTATTCTCTTCAGACCTACCTTCTTTCCATAACTCTCTCCTCAGCATGCATATGCTTGCACCTGCACACATACAGAGCAACCTACTGGGATATTTGGAAATTTTTATGAGATAAAAAAAAATACTAGTATTTGCTTTCTCGGTTCATCTTGCTACTAGTTATGGCATTCAGAATTATCCTTTGATGGATTAAATGACACTTATTCTTTTTTGAAAGATGACTTACCAAATTTATACACTGAATTAAGTAAAGTTGTGAAAAATTCATATAATATGGCAATCAAGTCCAAATTCCTAATCATTTAAACTCTTTTGAGTAGTGATTTATAAAGCTCCTTAACAGAAAAGTACAAAGCAAATGTTGACACTGGGCAAATGCACTGATGGATAACCTCCTGGCAGAATGACAACTCAAGTGTAGGGAGGGGTATACTGTTATCTTTTATGCCCAAGTACATGATGAAAAAAAGCATCTAATTTCTACAATGGTAAAACACATATGATTTGGACCATGGGAAACGGCCTCATAATTTCAGACTGTTGGAACTCTAATTCTGAGTTTGAAAAAAATAAATTAAAAATAATTTTAATATTGGGGCTAGAGCTGTAGCACAAGTGGTAGGGCATTTTGCCTTGCACGCACTAACTCGGACAGACTGTGGTTTGATCCCCTGGCATCTCATATGGCCTCCCAAGCTAGGAGCGATTTCTGAAAGCATAAGGAGTAACCCCTCAGCATCACTGAGTGTAAACCAAAAAACACAAAAAATTTAATATTACTTTTTATTTTGTCATTTGGAGAAGGAGGTTGAACCATACTCAGCTATTCTCAGAGTTTACTCCTGGTTCGATGCTCAGAGATCAATGATAGTGGTGCTCAAGGGACCATGTCCAGTGCCAGAGATCAAACCGGAGTTAGCTGCATGTAAGGCAAGAACCTTATCTCCTATACTATCTCCTGCCATTTTAATAATAGTCTATTTAATGCTGCCTAAAATTTCTTCTAGTGGTCTAAGAAATGGCAATTTCAAGTTCTTGCCAGTTCCTTCTTTTAGTTTCTTTTAGGCCTCGAAATGTCACTTTGTAGAAAGAATGGAAAAATCTAGCCTGCAGACAAAATGAGAATGTGCAGAGGCAGATTTGACATTCTGAAGCTGAGTCAGTTCAGCTATTTCTATATCCAAAGTCAGTGGAGTGCTGATTTCCAAACAGACCACCCACATGGGGCTGCCAGAGCTTAGGTTCTGCCCTATTGACTACCACCACCCTGACCCCTGCAACATCAACCCTACCTCCATTAATCATGTAAAAGGGGGTATCTTCTTCCTTTATCATTACTTTGCTTCCCAAAGGAGAATTTATAAAAAAGTGGTGCTGCCCCCTCACCCCGTGTTGCTTTGAAGGCTACTTCTTATTTTCTAGACTCTACATGAAAGATATTCCAATTTAGTGTCACCTGAAAGTTGCTAATTCATGTACATCACCATCTTTTCTTACCTATATAACTGTCCCAATTATTTCCACCATTCACCCGACACAGGCTACTTCCACCATTTCCCATCACAGGCACTCACTCCTGGTATAGCAGAAGCATTGTTAAAAATGTGCCTTTAATAAGTGACTTTATTTGCATTTATATAGGCTCTGAAGCCTTAGATGACCCATCTCCCCAGCCACCTGAGCCGTGAAGTTTTTTCTTTGTCAAGGACTTTGAATGTACTTCCTCCCTTGGGCTGCAGGTTTATTTGTCATGTCAGCTCTTGCAGAGACTGTAATATTCATCACAAGGTAGATGAATTATTTCATGTATATTGATCAGGACTGTTTGGGGCATTTAAAGAACTTGTTTCTGTTTCTAGATCCTGGTTTATTGGCCATATAGTAGATAGCCAATAATTACTTACTGAATACTTCTCAAAAATGTGTCAATGACTGTTGCACTGGTGAAGGGGGAGTTCCTTACATGACTGAAATGCAACTATAATCATATTTGTAATCAAGGTGTTCAAATAAAGATATTAATTCTAAAACGTGTCAATTATTTTCAGATGACAAAATTTCCTTATTTGATATTTTCTTTGTCATATGTATTCTTAGAATTTTCCTTGGTTCACATATAATCTTTTTCCTACTTCACTGTCTATGCATGCTTTCTTCCCTCCTTACCCCCATTGTTTTATCTCTCCAGGTTAAGCAGAGATGAGTTCTAGGAATTCTTGGTATTTCCCCCAGGACTTTTTACATAGACCTCTGCATGTGTGTAAGCAAGAGCTCTTGAGACCTTAATGAGTATTTGTTGTTGGGCCAAAAAGATAGTAGGCTACCTGCCTTACTCAAAATTGACCTGGGTTTCGAACCCCAGTATCACATATGATCTCCTGAGCATTATCAAGAATAATCCATGAGCATAGTACCAAGGGTAACCCTGTATGATCCTAAAACCAATAAACAAGTGTTGAATAAGTTCATGAGTAGATGGAGAGGTAGATATATGGATGAATAATGCTCTGTAGTGATAATAAGTTCCTAATAATGTTTGTCTACAAATTGCTTCTCTTTGTGAGTAAATAGTTAAATTCCTATTCTTCAGGAAAATTGTAAGGGAGACCATCCATTAATGCCTTAAAAATAATTAAAATAATAAGTTCATCAGAAACAGATATCCTCAGTACAGCTTTTGGTGGAAGGTGTAGTTTAAGTTCCTTAACACAAAATTAGTATCAACAACAATATCACCATACTAGGATCCTATTTACAATTCCCTTGAGGATTTTTTCTTCTAATCAATATATTTGAGCAAGATTTGAAATAGGCCTCTCTCTCTCTTTCTCTAATTAAAATGAATCTTCTGTATGGGAAGGAGGGGAGGGGCGTTGGGGAGTAGGAATGTTGCACTCGTGAACTGGGGGGTGTTCTGTTTGTGACTGAAACCCAATTATAATCATGTTTGTCATCATGGTGCTTAAATAAAGAATTTAATACAAGAAAATAAAATGAATCTTCTCAAATTGACCTCTCTGTCCACAGAGAGATTTTGAGAACCTGAGTCTATTCTACCCGGGCTTCCCTACTGCCATCTGTGATAAAATCTTACTCTTGAGTCTGGGCCACCTCCCTTCCTCTCTCTCATTTACTTTCCAAGGAAATAGACCCTTTGCCTTCATCAGAGCCTTCTCCCACCCACCTCCCATTCATTTCCATGTGACATTTCCTTGTTTCTGTGAGGTTACAGATACACATTGAATGCAGAACTCATTTTTTTGGAAAGGGCAAAATAAGAGAGGGGATTTTCCATATTCACAATTTTTCCACAGAAATGTATTCATAAGCTTTAAACTTGCCCAAACTATGTTAATGTATGTGGTTGGCTTCTGTGCCAATGTTCATTGTGAATAAGATGTTAAATAAAGGGGCTCTTGTCTTTCCCTTCTCTCCTCCCCTCCCATAATTTTAAGTTCATAAGCCCATTTTGTGAGTGAATCAGGTCTTAGGAGAGAATCGAGCAATGTTGTTCTTGTGGCACTTACAGTGTTTGCTTTAAACCCTCGATAGGAACATGGGGCTTATGACAGCAGCAGCTGAGGTAAACATATGACTTTATATATAATGCTTTTTACAAGGTAGTTTGGTTCATTTCTAGCCTTGGTGTTAGCGTCATGGAATGAGCCAGATAAATTCCACCCCTTAACCCGACCCTGCATCTCTTCTCAAGAGCAAGAAAATATCTGTTTCCTTGTTCTTCCACAACTTGTTTCCAATAGTAGAACTTGCAAAGTGCTGTATCTCCAAATGCCAGAAGACCTCCATGTCAGCAGGTGTCATCATCATCACCACCACCACTACCACCACAGCAGCAGCATCATTTAAACCAAGTGACTGGGAATGTTCACAATAAAAGCTACAACCTTTATGAGCCATGATTTGGCATGTACTAGCAAGTCCTGGTTGTCCAGCTTCAGTGCATTTCAGTTCAAATGTTCCCTGCTTGCCCTTATTCTGGATCATACCACACCTCCTGGAACTGGGACTGACTTTGTGGCTTTTGCTTACCTACTGACTCAAGTTGCAGAATATTTGGGGCAGAGTGTGAGTGTATGTGAATGTGTGTATGTGTGTGTGTGTGCTTGGGTGTGTGTGTGGTGTATGTGTTAGAAGCAATGTATAGGAGTGGTTAGAAAGATTATGGACCAAAGGAAAAAAAACACCAATTACTTGAGACATTAAAACCCTCCTTTTTCTTGAAGTTTCCCTAAACTAACAAGTAAAGTATCTATAGACCTAACGGGCCTTCATTACTTGATTTATGGGAGAATAGAATCTGTGACATAGATGAGGAAATGAGTATTTTCTGTTAGAAATTCAACTGCTACAACACTGGTTATGACTCTTTGATGAGCTCTTTTTCTGATGATTTCTTCATTTCTAAAACACAACAATGACAACATCTTCTTACAGTGCAGTTTAAAGGTGATATAAAGAAATAAAGGTACACTCCTCAGTCATTCCGGCTTATGGCAAGATGCAGTGTTATTACTAATCCTGCTTTTAGTGGTAAAAGGGAAGGATCTTCAGGGCTGTATACAGAGAGATAAGTTAAGTGGAAAATGCAAATGCTATTTACTCTCAATGATATGTAAGGTCTGAAAAACAAAACAAAACTGTAAACACAAACTCATAAAAAGATGACATATTTGAGGTCTAAAGGTGAGGGTAGGCACAGATGGAGTTGGATAGAAGTTCTTTTATTTATTTATTTATTTATTTATTTATTTATTATTTTTTATGGTTTTTGGGTCACACCCGGCAGTGCTCAGGGGTTACTCCTGACTCCATACTCAGAAATTGCTCCTGGCATGCACGGGGGACCATATGGGGCACCGGGATTTGAACCGATGACCTTTTGCATGAAAGGCAAACGCCTTACCTCCATGCTATCTCCCGGGCCCAGAAGTTCTTTTTAAATTTAAGTAATTATTTTTTAAAATATCTTTATTTAAGCACAATGATTACAAACATATTTGTGGTTGGGTTTTAGTTATTAAAAAGAACAATACCCTTCATCAGTGTAACATTTCTATCACCAATGGACAGTGTATGAACTTCCAATTATAAAGCAAATAAGTAGTATATGAATGTAGCATACAATATGATGCTAATACTGCTGTGTAATATATTTGATAGTTGCATTTTTTTTGTGGTTTTTGGGTCACACCCGGCAGTGCTCAGGGGTTACTCCTGGCTTCATGCTCAGAAATTGCTCCTGGCAGGAACGGGGACCATATGGGGCACCGGGATTCGAACCGATGACCTTTTGCATGAAAGGCAAACGCCTCACCTCCATGCTATCTCCCGGGCCCCTGATAGTTGCATTTCTAAGATCTGTAACCTTCCTATCCGTGTCTCCCTTCCTTACCTTGAGGCAAGAAAAAGAGACACTGATAGACATGAGAAGCTGGTTCTTTTTAGCAGTCAGGTAACAACAAGATAGTTTTCATTACCGTTAATTTGTCCCTTGTATTTGGAACTACCTCAGGCACATGGAATTATAAAAATTTGTTGAGGCGGGGCCCGGGAGATAGCATGGAGGTAAGGCGTTTGACTTTCATGCAAAAGGTCATCGGTTCTAATCCCGGTGCCCCATATGGTCCCCCATGCCTGCCAGGAGCAATTTCTGAGCATGGAGCCAGGAGTAACCCCTGAGCACTGCCGGGTGTGACCCATAAAAAAAGAAATTATTGAGGCTTGTAGATTTTTTTCCTGATCACTATTTCATATTCATAAAACACAATATGGGGGTAAGAAAGGAAAATAATTATATGTCCACATAAACTCATTATAATGTAGAAATCATTATTATCCTGTAATAAACCAATGTGTTTCAGTTACAATCTCTCTTTTTTGTTTTTGTTTTTGGATCACGCCCGGCAGTGCTCAGGGGTTATTCCTGGTTCTGTGCTCAGAAATCACTCCTGATAGTCTTGGGGACCATATAGGATGCTAGGATTCGAACCACTGTCCTTCTGCATGTAAGGCAAACGCTCTACCTCCATGCTTTCTCTCTGGCCCCTCAGTTACTATCTCTGAACCAGCATGATCTAGCAAGGAACTAAGAACTGGGACCGGAGAGATAGCATTGAGGTAAGGTGTTTGCCTTTCATGCAGAAGGTCGATGGTTTGAATCCTGGCATCCCATATGATCCCCTGAGTCTGCCAGGAGCAATTTCTGAGCATAGAGCCAGGAGTAATCCCTGAGCGCTGCCAGGTGTGACCCAAAAACAAACACAAAAACAACAAAAAGAACTACCATAATTTTAAAATTGATGAGTAAAAATGGCATTAAGATATCTGTGGTAGAAATATATTAGTAAATCATTTTAGGATGAAGTGTGGGGACAATTAATGTTACTATGATTTGTTTTTACAGTCTGAATGAAAAAAATCACTACATTTCATTCAATGAGGAGTTCAGACAAGATGGAGTTTTCTCCCTATCCAGGTCCAGTGACTACCCCACTACATAGATCCATGAGTTAACCATTCTGCTCAATCATATATCCTAGTCTGTGAGGTACTTGGGGTCCTGATCTTCCTTATCATTTTTCCTGCAACCTTATACTCAGCATGGTACCCAGGGATACTCAGGGGCTCCTCATCCTCAGAATACCAGATCTATCTTGCAATTAATTCCTAAGGAGTTGTTAGTGCCTTTCATCCTCCTTATGTAAAGAAGCTTAGATTTGTTTTTTTTAATAATTTTTATTAAGACCTATGTGCATTACGAGTCTTCACACTTATTTTTTAGGTACATAGTGACAATGAATTAGGGCAATTCCCCACCACCAGAGTTGATCTCCTCTTGCCCCTATTCCTAGCATGCATCCCATACTTCCCTTCTGCTAGTGTAACAGGTCCGGTCCCCTTTATATATAACTTGTTGTAGTTTGGCTATCTTGATTCTGTTGCTGTTGAGTTTGGATTTGGTATTTAGGCCTGATAATTATTTATTTCCACTCAATGTTTATGTTTGCTCCTGGTATCAACCACTCTCCAACCCTTAATTATGAGGCAGAACAAGATGATCCATGTTCTGTGGTTTTGATGGAAAAAGAAAAAAGAAAAAAAGCTGTGTGGAAATCATCTAGGAGCTAGCAATATCAATTTAAAAAAAGAAAAATTGGGGAAAAAAGAATAAAAAGAAGAAGCAATGATAGAATATCCAATAAAGATGCAATGTTACCAGTTATCTGGAGTACTTGCTTTGATTGCTTTGATACAGGTTTTTGTTTTGTTGCCCTCAATTTGAGTTGCTTGATTTAAGGTGATGTCTTGATTTTTTTAAATTTTATTCTAAGAGCAGACTTTTTTAGTTGTTTACAGTTGAGTTTAGGCATTTATGTTCTAGCACCAATACTACCACCACATATGTCGACTTCTCTCTACCAGTGTTCTCATGTTCTCTCCTACTAGCCCCTCCCTCATCAGCTTACTACCTTCATAGGCACTCTTTAAGATCTGTGGTTTTAGTGTAGAACTCATATGTCTTTGTTGTTGAGTCTGTAGCTTGGATACATATTTATACAACCCCTCCATATTACCAGTATAGGAAAGGTCACTGACCTCTATTCTCTGACCACTCCCTTTTCTCATCTTCCTTTGCCTCTAGATTTCTTTCCTTCTCTATTCTTCTCCTTTCTATATTCTGTATTTTAGGGTGATCTAGGTATCCCCACTTTAGTACTTGGCATTTCTTTGTGCACTTAATCTATATACCACAGAAAATGAGATCAGTGTATGATGCTCTGGTTTTTATAAATTTGTTTTTGGTTTTGGGTTAGTTGTTTTGGGGGGCACACCTAGTGGTACTCAGGGGTTACTCCTGGTCCTGTATTCAGGAATCACTCCTGGCAGGCTTGGGGGACCATATGGGATGTTGGTGATAGAACCCGGGTATGTCTCAGGTCTGCCCTGTGCAAGACAAATGCCCTACTGCTATGCTATTGCTCTAACTCTGATTTTATATTTTGTATGTCAAAGAGCTCAAAAAATGTTTCTAGGGAAGCTGCTCCTTGAAATAAATGGTGCTTCTACTAAGGAACAAGACCTTAAGCACAAATAATACTACTTTATTATTTCAAATTCTGAATGAGAGATGAATATGCAATCATTGTGATTTACCAGCAGGAAAGTGTAGAGGGAACAAAGAAGAGAAGAGAGGGTACAAGCTCTATTGAGTACCATAGATGTTTTTTTTTTTTTATCAGAAGAACTCAGAGATAAATATAAAACCAGAATGAAGGAAGATGAACTGATTAAAAAATTCATTTATGGGGCCCGGGAGATAGCATGGAGGTAAGGCATTTGCCTTTCATGCAAAAGGTCATCGGTTCAAATCCCGGTGCCCCATATGGTCCCCTGTGCCTGCCAGGAGCAATTTCTGAGCATGGAGCCAGGAGTAACCCCTGAGCACTGCCGGGTGAGACCCAAAAACCAAAAAAAAAATTCATTTATGCAATGATTACTATAATTCCAGAATGTAAGAGAAAAAATTAAAAAAAAGAAGTGTAACCTTTAATAT
Organism: Crocidura indochinensis; assembly: GCA_004027635.1. Lineage (NCBI taxonomy): Eukaryota > Metazoa > Chordata > Mammalia > Eulipotyphla > Soricidae > Crocidura > Crocidura indochinensis. The sequence goes on from PVKC010020898.1 coordinate 8,987, forward strand.
TTGCAGGGAGAGAAAAAGAGTGAGAAAGGAGGAGTCTGGAGCTCCAAGCCAAATTGTTACATTTAATGGGAGATAGACAGACAGAAAGATACAGAGACAGACAGAGACAGAGAGAAATAGAGATAGACACAGAGAGATGGGCAGAGAGAAAAAGAGATAAAAATAGAGATAGAAAATAGTAGATAGAGAAAAAGAGAGAAAGAGGGAGATAGATAGAAAGATAGATGATAAAGAAAAAGAGAAAGAGAGAGAAGGAGAGAAAGAAAGAGAGATTGAGAAAGAGAATTGGGAGCAGCTAAGCTGACAGTTCTAAGACAGTTTATTTAGCAAACAACAGAGTAGAGAGGTTCTCTCTGGACATGATCCTTGAGGCAGGTTGCATCCTGGCATCTTGCTGATAGGTAGACTGTGGTGCCCAGCTGGCTCTTCCCTGGGTCTCCTTCTGGGCTCCCTCTTGCCAACCATTAGACTTTCCTTTTTTATACACTGTCCATTGACAGTTACAGGTAGGGGCTTTTTATAGATGATGTAATCACCCTTCAAAGATATAGTATACCCAAAGCTGGGAACCGGGGAAGAAGTTGCTACTATAAAAGATTTGGAGACCTCTTTGTCTTCTCCTTACACACTTTTAAGTATACATTTATGGTCTCTAAGAAAAATGAGACTGCCTTTTTTATATCTTAGTTCAGTGTCAGGGATAATGAATGGGTAGAATTCGATAGTCTTGTTTGTGTGCTTCCCATCTACCAGTCCTTTGGTCTGCTGTAAGTTGTTGGAGACAGTCTTCTTCAGCCATAGCCTCCGATTTTTCATGAAGCTCTGAGAAGTTATGGAAATATATCTTCTTTAATAATGGTTGAAAAGTAACTGTTCCGTTTATGTTATATGTAAAGTGAATTCACTTGAAACTTCGCTGCTCATAAGCAATCGTTTTTTCTTTATTTTCCTGTATCTTTGGATTGTAATTCACGGGTCAAATAGATATTCTTGTTTCTATTCTATTATATATGAAGCATGAGCTGGGAATACACGAAGGCTGGGGAAGTCAGGTAGTAAATGGTAGGCAAGACTGTAATTATCTTGAGGTAAATTAGATGTCTAGAGCTTTGACTGGTGAGGCCCAGGACAGGATTGCCAACTGGATGGAGCTAGCACATGTAATCGCCTTGTGTCCTGACTTCCTTACATCATTGCAGCCTCCCATAGTGGGACTTCATGGATGTGACTCAGAGCTTCAAGCACAAGCTGTCCTGCAAACAAGGAAAATGCTGCATGGCTTTTATGAGCAAAATCCTTTCAGTCATACTAGACTAAACAAAGTTAGCATCAGGCCCCCAGATTTTAGGCTCCTTGTTTTGATGGACCAGGGACATGACAAAGGTACAGTCTAGATGTGGGCCAGGAATTATTGATGAGATCATCTTAGAGATCTGTAGAGATGTTTACATATTACATGTTATTCTGTGTTATAAAAATAACAAAATAAGGGGGCCGGCGACTTGGCGCTAGAGGTAAGGTGTCTGCCTTGCAAGCGCTAGCCAAGGAAGGACCGCGGTTCGATCCCCCGGCATCCCATATGGTCCCCCCAAGCCAGGGGCGATTTCTGAGCACTTAGCCAGGAGTAACCCCTGAGCATCAAACGGGTGTGGCACAAAAAACCAAAATAAATAAATAAATAACAAAATAAAGAGACATACATCAGCGATAGTAACTTAACTTTACTTTTTAAATGAGTTAGTCATCTTAAAAATAAAATGTTTATTTTTCTTGCACAGAGCTCACAATGGCCAACCCTATTTCCAATCCCTAGCCCTACACATGGTCTCCTGAACATACTAGGAATCCATCCAGTTGTGATCCTGAAGCACAGAGCCAGGATAAAGCCCTGAGCACCTGAGCAGCGTGCGGCCCAAAGAGAAATGAACCAACTAAATAAAACCAGAGACTAGACATTTTGTCTTCAAAACTTTTTGAGAAGGTTCAGAAACAAACTTCTTACTGAGTTTCCTTACTGTTTCTTGAGATCATACAGTCCTCCATCACCCTAAACTGTTGACAGATACATTTGTTCAAAACAGACCTCTGCTGCCTCACAGTAGATAAAAATGAAGTCAGAGGATCTTCCAAAAAACTGTCCTGTAGAGCTGTAGTTGCATAGTAGGTATGCATGTGGCTGAACTGAGTTTGATCCTCAGCATCCCGTACGGTCCCCTAAGTCTGTCTTCCAGGAGTGATTTTTGAGTGCAGAGCCAGGAGTAACCCCTGAGTGCTATTAGATGTGGCCCCCAAATCAAAAACCATTATAAATAAATAAATGTCCTCTAAATTCTTTATTTGCTTCTTTACAAAAATCTTCATACTCAGAATATTCTATTACCTTTTTTGCTCTCAGGAACAAGTCTTTTGAAATATATCTGAAAATTGACTTGAAGAATAATAAATATAAATTAAAAGTTGTATATAACTTAAAGATCAGGGGGAAGAGCGATAGCACAGCAGATAGGAGAGTCATTTGTCTTGCATATGGCCAACCCAGGTTCAATCCCAAGTATTCCTTATAGTCCCCCAAGCCTAATAGGAGTGATTTCTGAGCACAGAGCCAAGAGTAACCCCTGAGCACTGCCAGGTGTGGCCCCAAAACAAACAAAAATCTTAAAAGATATATAATAGTCTAACAAAGATGTACTTTGGAGTTAAGTTAGATTATGACTGTCCAGTGTCCTTTGTGGAAATTATGTCTTTCTTCTTTTATCTCTTTCCCAGTATCTGTGAAGAATGAGGCTAAAAGTCAGTGTCTCTTTTCTTACTTCATAAGGAATCTTTTGCTTGGTAAATACTGCTTCTTGATGTTATTTTAGTTAAAACCTGTTGACCAACTCACATAATATGCCTTTGCATGGTCTGGTCATTCCACAGGGTGACTCAGAAGTCATGCCTGAAATAGACCAGGAATTCTTTCATGCCTTTCTCCATGATTCTTTCGTGCCTTTCTCCATGATCTAGGGTGCGGTGTGTTGGGGAGGTTCATTTCAGATCTGCCTTAATATTAATTATGTCAACAAGGTGGCAGCCCAGAGCACTGTCCCAGCCCCCTCAGCATTGGCAGGTTTCCACAGAGGTGTCTGATCATAGCCTCTGTCTGAGCTCACCTTGGCAGGTAATGGGACAGGTATGTGGCATTAAGGAACAGGAAGGCTGGCAAGGGTTGGTAATTGTTTAACTCTTCCAGGGCACACCTCTGAGTACATGGACCACACCTGCAGACCTGGCAAGACGTGCTGTGCATGACTAGATGGAGGTGCTTGGTACATTCGGAGCCAAGGAATGGGTTTAGGCGGGAACCCAGAGCTTACAGGGAGCCCAGCCCTGTCCTGCTTGAGATCGCCCAAGTTAAAATGCTGGTGCTTGAGGGGCGCAGCTGCTCATTAGTGAGGTGACATTAACTAGTCATGTCACTTTTTGGCACCTTTGTTTCCTCATCTTTATAGTGATGCATTTGAGCACATGATCCTTAATATACCTTTCAGCTTTGACAAAAGTGCATTGCAAGCTAAAAGAACCATTGTGCTAACTTTGCAGCTTACCAAACTACTAATAGCAAGGCCCCATCCCCAGAGTTCCAACTCAGATCTGGGCAAGAATCCGGGAGCTTGTATTTCTTAAACGTTCCCAAAGACTTCTTGAGCTGCTAGCTTGGGCAATCACACTTTTGAAGCACCAATCTTGTCTATGGTAACTTTCTATAGCTCCTGGAGCAAGGGTGCAAGAGCAGGGGGAGTGCTAATTTAGATCCTAGGTCACTGGCCTTATATGAGGACTATCCAGATTACATCCCTAGCATCTTGTTAGGTTCCCCCAAGAATGATCAGGATTGATTCTTGATTGCAAAGCTAGGAGTAACCCTTGAGCACCACTTGGTGCAGTCTCAAATAAAAACAAAATCAATGGGCCGAAGCAGTGGTGCAGGCAGTTGGACATGTGCCTTGCATGTGCTAACCTAGGACTGATCTCTGTTTAATCCCCCAGCATCCCATATAGTCCCCCAAGCCAAAGGTGATTTCTGAGCACATAGCTAGGAGTAACCCCTGAGCATCACAGGGTGTGGCCCCAAAACAAACAAACAAAATAACAAAAACAACCAAAATCAACCCTCGAAAAGAAGTTCCTCGGGATCATTCTGGGCCACTTATATATCTTCAATGGTAGAGAAGGGCTTAAGAAATTCAAGTGTACTACCAAAAATGTCTAGACTGTTGCTTTTCCTACCAGACTGACTATGTTTGGAACACTAGAATGTGAAATAAAATAAAATGAGAGTTAAAATTTATTCCTTTGGGACAAAAGGGCTATATTTTACCCAGTACTATGTCTGTGGCTTTCCTGGAAGTATTTCTTGATGTTTTATCTTAGAGTCACACCTGCTGTTGTTCAGGGCTTACTTCTGCTTCTGAGCTCAAGGATCACTTGAAAAGGGCCTCAGGCAGACCAATAGAGTGCCAGTGCTCAAACCCAGATCAGCTGCATACATGGCACTTAGCTAACTTGCTGTACTCTCTCCAGCCCCACCTAATACTGTTTCTTAAACACAAGAAACATTTGTTATGAAGCTTAGTGGAAGAAAGTAAAACAAAAAATATTTAAATAAGGTTTACCTGAGATTATAAACATTAATTCCAAGGGATTTTGATACAAATTATGCAGGGACAAGTCTGACAACTAAAACATGTGAATCTGATGTATGGAAGGTAACAGAAATTGGTGTTATTTATGATAAAGAGAAGAAGACAAGCATGCATAAGGCCTTCAGATATTTCAACACATTATAGAACAGGTTGATTTTTGAAGCCATAGTCATTGACTATGACTTTCTAATGAGCACCTAATTTAGAGAGTAGGTGACATATTTGGAGAACTCGGTTACTGTTTACTGTTCTACTTGCATAGCTTGCATTCGTGTTTCTTGTAAACTAACTGAAATACCAGTAGAGCCAATCCAACTTAGACTTGGACATTTAATATTCATTCAGGAGTTCCAGGTATGATAATTCTAAAATTGCTACTCATGAATCTTATCTCTAGTTATTTACAGCCTACTTTTCAATGTGGGCAGAACAAATAAATGATTTACTTCCAACAAATAGAATAAGGCAAAACTGATAGGAGATTAGATTATGAAACACTGTGTTTTCCATATTGTGCTTTTTTTCTCCTCCCTTGCAGAATTCTCTCCTCTTTGTCTTTGTATTCTCTGTCTTTGTATCTCTCTCTTAATGTCTCTCTCTGTATCTCTCTCTCCTGTCACTTACTTTTTGGTCATTCAGGCTGTGAAGATAAAGTAGGAATGTCCCGCAAATCAAGACTAGTAAGAATTGAAGCATAAATATACTAAGTTTAGAAGAGGACCCTTTTCTATCCAAGAATACTTTAGCCAGACTTTCAAGCAACCTTGAATATTACTCGAGTCACACAAAGATACCACCTCTCTCCCTCCCTTCTTTCCCTTCCTTCCTTTTTTCCTTTGTTATCTTCCCTTCTTCCTTTTCTTTCTAGTTTATTTTCTTATTGCTTTATGCTCTATACCTAGAAGTGCAGAAGAGCTCATGTATTGCTCCCAACTCAGGTGTGGGGTTTACTCTTGGAATCTTTGAGAAACTATGGAATGCCAGGGTCAAACTCAGGGCTCCTGCATGCAAAACATGTGCTCCAGCCCACTGAGATATTTTCCTAGTCTACACCTATTGTTTCTTAGGATAATCAGCATTTGGAAAATGCAGATCATAACTTCATGCTTACTAGTTTGTACCAGCTCATGAAAGGCATCTTATATGCCTTTAATTCCACATTCTTAAAAGACATTTCAGTGACTTCGATTCAGTTTGGTGACATGATTTATTCAGTCAAAATCAGTGAACACTAACATTTTGAGATTCAGTTTCATGTTCAGATTTATACTTTAATATCTATAAAACAAATCCTATACTTCTCAATTTTCTAGCAGAAGACTGGTAAAGACAATAATGAATATAATATATGTAATATATATTGTTGGAATTGGGGCTGTTCAGGTCATGTAGTCTGTAATAGATGTTACACAGCCTCCTTTCTTTCATGGACATATTGATGAAATAAAAGTTTTCAACCTTTTACAAAATGAACAGCATTTTCAATTTTGGAATGCAAAATGGACCTGATTCTGATTGTTTGTAGAAGATTTTGTTACCTTATGTGGATTGAATACTGCTACTGGAATATTATTTTGGAACATGTTTCAAGTGAACCTTTTGTATAAAGTCCTGGAGAAATATGTAGCAGAATAGCAAATGAAGCCAAGAAAAGAATTCCTAGCACTTTTACTTGCTTGCAAATAAAATTTGTGTTTATGGAAAATTGCTCTGATAATTGTTTTTAATGTTGCATAATACTTGGTAGAAATGTTGGGAAATGGGACCACACTATTGTCTAATTCTTGAAAGCTAATCCATATTAATTAAAAAAAAACCCTGGTGATTATGAATGGTCAAATTGACTTAGGCCTATTTGAAGAATTAATCATAATAGCAATCATAAAATATAGATGGTGCTTCAAAGCCTCATCTTACAGTTGAAGATTTATAGTGGAGGTAAGGTGATCACCTACTTGAATTTAGGGAACTTCCATGTGACCAGTGAAAGGGCTCTCTGTCAATTCTGACCACAGTGATAATAATCTTCCAGTATTATAGTCTAAAAATCTTTAGAGGAAAAATTCCCAGATAGAAAATTCTAATTGCACAGATATCCCTGACAGGAAATCCTCATATCCTTGAACTTCAGGGTCATCTGCTATGGATAATTTCACTTTTTAATTTCCAATTAAGAAAAGAAGCTCTGTTTATTGTCCCTTCTATGTTATCTTCTTGAAACTTCATAACTTCATAACTTTCAATTGGTGGTAAGTAAAACAAAATGAAACAACAAAAAGCCGGATTCCCCTTAACAAGTTCAGATAATTTTTCTCACCAATTAACAAGTCACACATTGCCATTTGTTTTTTAAGAAAATTTGGTTTAATAATCTAACGAGTCTTCCTATTTTATAGAACCCAGAAATGTCATTGTGGATGTGGTCAGGATTCCTACATATAAATGATCAGACTACAGGTACTTTCACCCTAGGATCCATATACTTTTCTCAGGGGTGACTTATTTTGGGAATTTTTGTTCTTTTTGAATATCTCTTTCTCTCTTTAAGTAGGTCTTTGAGAAAATATCCACCTAAAATGTTGGAATTGAGAAATTTAATAGCATACAGATAGAAACCATCAAAGTTCAAACCATAATTTTCTCTTCTACAACTTGCCTAATCCTAGAAATTACTTAGCCTCTCCATGCCTGATTTTTCTTATCAGTGCAATGGAGCTATTAATACTGTGTACCTCATAAATCATTGCAAGGATTAAGTGCATTAAGGCATATGAAGTAATTGGAGCAGTGCCTAGCAGACAGTAGTTTGTTATGTATTACTGTTACATGTTACAGTTGGTAGTTCTCCTTGCCACTGTTACTTCCTGGAAGTCTCCATACATGATATAAAAAATGCCTTTTTATTGTCCTGCTTATAGTCAACCTGTATTTTTGGTGACTCTGTTTATAGATTATATTCTCATAACATGACTTCCCTGTTATATAAAATAAATTTTATCAAATTTGACAAATTGAAGCTTCTTTTGGGCTTCAGGACCACACTTGATATAGGGCTATAGCTGGTTGTGCTCAAGGCCAGTTCTGGCCTTCTGCACTCAGGAATCAGATCTTGAATTACTCTGGGAATTCTAGAGATCAAACCTAGATTGGTCATATGCAAGGCAAAGTGTCCTACCCTTTGTATTATTTCTCTAACTTCTGAAAACTTTTTTTAAATTTAACTACTTTTGTATCAAAAATTCAGGAACAGTTTAGGTGATTATAGTTCTGGGCATCTTGTCATGCTGTAGGAAGATGTCTGCTTACATAGTTACGGTAAGACTTGCACGAAGGTTAGTCTCCATCCAATCTTCTTTATGTCATTGCTGTGAGGCCTCAGTTTCTCACAACATTAGACTCTTACAGGCTGCCTGGGTGGCCTTCTGGGAGTGAAGACTGTGCATTTTAAGAAGACAATAACATAATTGTCCTCTTACAACTTTGGTCCTAGTCTTTTCAACAGAAAACTTACTCAGTTCAATCCATACTTGAAGGGAAGGGGAATTAACTTTTACTACTGTGTAAACAAGTATTATTTTTAATGTGAACATACCTTTAAAACCACCACCAATGTCTTTCTTTTGCAATCTCAGAAATGTTGAGAATATCACAATGGAGGTAAACTTACAAAGTTTGCTAAATATACTTCATATGCCTCTACTGATCTGTGAATAAGGGGGAATCCAGTGACTTGCCTAAAGTCACACAACCCGTTAGTTGTTGAGACTGAATCCAGCTTCTCTGCTCTTTTTTCCTGTGTGCAACTGTGTGTAACTGAACCTTGTTCCAAGTCACATTAATGAAGTTATTCCATTGATTTCCTATAGCAAATCTCAATATACTAAGGTGTTGAGAGATTAGACCTTGTATATGGTCTCGTTAAGCTGGTGTTAATTCGTATGTTAGTAATGGCATATATTTATTAGAAACATGATGGAAAGTATACGTTAGTTTTTCAAGTATAAAGAGAATAATTAAACTATTTAATTTATAATATCTTATACATATTGAATTCATACATGTGAAATTAATAATGTTTTATAGATTGGATAAAATGTAATATATTATTTAAATTTATTTCCTCGTGCATTTTTATACTTTCCTCTGGCTACTGGAAAATTTGAATTTGTATATATGGCTTGCATTGTATTTCTATCGTATAGCGTCACTCTAGACTCTACAAGCAATATTCTCATTTGCCATATCTTTGGTCTATCAGGGACTTGTCAATGCTTCTAGGTTTGTTCCTGGCCATTGTGCTTCAGTCATCACAACATAGGGTGCTCCAAGGCTTCTGCTTTACCAGATGACTTGCTTGATCTGCGGAATCAATGGTTTTGGAAATCTGCTGGCATATGCTTGTAATTGGGGATATCCTGAGAAAATTCTGCCAGGGGATTCTGATGAGATCTATTGACTGATGAGCTTAAAATATTCCCTGAAAAGTTTAAGAAAATTCTGTTCTTTTTTTTTTGAAAAACCATTGCAGATTAAACAATCCCAGTGGAGCGATTAATACTGCTCTTCCACTTTTTCCTTCCTTCCTTCATTCCTTCCTTCCTCCTTTTCTTCCTTCCTTCCTTCCTCCCTCCCTCCCTCCCTTCTTTCTTTCTTTCTTCTTTCTTCCTTCCTTCCTCTTTCTTCCTTTCTTTCTTTCTTTCTTTCTTTCTTTCTTTCTTTCTTTCT
>PVKC010020899.1:0-18352 GCA_004027635.1 Crocidura indochinensis
ATATGGAATGCCGGGATTCAAACCACCCTCTATCCTGGATTGGCTACTTGTAAGGCAAGTGCCCTAGCGCTGTGCTATCTTTTCGGCCCAAAAAGTACATTTATTTTCTCTTGTGTGGGGTAATAGTCACTCAGCTTATTCTAATAGCTTGTATTATTATTTTGCACAAAGGTAGGCTGAAACAAAATGGTTGGTATGGTAGTCAGAGTGATAGTACAGTGTGTGCACTTTCATGTGGCCAACCTGGATTTGATCTCCAGTACTCATTATGGTCCCTAAGTTCACAGAGTGATTCCTATTGCTGAGTCAGGAGTAAGCGTGGCCCCCAAACCTATATGTATGTATATATATTTTTTCTTATCTGCTATATCAAAGTATATTACAAGGGGAGGAAACACTTTAGTAAGGATGTTTAGCAATTTGTATCAGCAATAAGAGTTTCTTTTATTATTATTATTATTATTTTTTGAGTCACCCCCAGCAACACTCAGGGGTTACTCCTGGCTCTACACTCAGAAATCGCTCCTGGCAGGCTCGGGGTACCATGTGGGATGCCAGAATTTGAACCACCGTCCTTCTGCATTCAAGGCAAACGCCCTACCTCCACGCTATCTCTCTGGCTCCAGCAATAAGTTTCTTGATTAATATTTTTACTATGCCATTGTCAGTTTTTTTTTAATGGAACTTAACAGCAATAGCTTTTATTCTATGCTTTATTGTTTCTAAAACATGTTCATTTCTTGATTTCCTAACATTTTATATTTGGCCAATAAAAATATTTTATTTCTGTATTTACCCCTACATGTCAGTGCTTTGCACATGAGGTTTAAAGTTTGCTGTACAAATTCCTTCAAGCAAATTCACTTAAATGTTGTCTATATATTATTTATGCTCATCTTTTATTTCATTAAATGAAGTTAACTTTTCTTCAGTGGCTGACAATTTTGTCAAATTACGGGAGGAAACTTAGGTTTTAGTTTTAAAGTAATGTCCTTTTGTTGGGGCAAAATAGCAGAGGAGCTAAGATTCTTGCCTCTTGTTCTTTCCATCCCTGCCACTGCATGTGGTTTGCAGGTACCCCCAGGAGTGAGCTCTAAGACCAGCAGGTATTGCCCCAAAACAACCAAAAAAAATGATATCCTTTACCTTGCATGATAGAGACCTTTCTTGTTGTCACTGTATTTTCTTTCTTTCTTTTTTTTTTTTTTTGGTTTTTGGGCCACCCAGTGACGCTCAGGGGTTACTCCTGGCTATTCGCTTAGAAGTTGCTCCTGGCAGGCACGGGGAACCATATGTGGAACCGGGGGATCGAACCGAGGTCCGTCCTAGGTTAGCGCAGGTAAGGCATGCACCTTATCTCCAGTGCCACCGCCCGGCCCCCTTCACTGTATTTTCATCCCTAAAAACAAACATTTTGTGAGGAAAAAATATTTTAGTATTATGAGTTCTTTTTAAAAGAACAGTAAAGGGGCTGGGGGTGTTACTCAGTGCATGCAAGGCAGGTACCCTACCCACTGTACTCTCTCTCTGGCCCCTCTAATAAAGAGTTCTTTTTGAGGGTTGGCAATTGTGCTACACCTCACAATGAGTAGGGATTACTCCTAGCTCTACACTCAAGAATTACTCCAAGTAGTGTTTGGGATTCCCATGATTGAACCTTGGTTTGTTGTGTACAAGTCAAATGCCCTACCCACTATGTTATCTGCTCTGGCCCCTGTAAAAAAGATAAATGTTTCCTTCCCAAAAGCCCCTTGAAATACTTGAAGGCAGCTTCTCACCATATCTAATCAAAATTTCAAGAAACGCTTCTCATGGTTTCATTATAGTCTTGTTATAGTTTATTTAGTCCTAAACAAAATTTTTAGAGACATTCTTAGATCACTAATGTTTATTTTGTTTTATGTTGATGCCATACCCAGTGGTGCTTGGGGAATGCTCCCAGCAATTTCATTAGATCATGGTGCTTGGATCAAAACTGGGACTTTTGGGGCCGGGCGGTGGCGCTGGAGATAAGGTGCCTGGGATAACCTAGGACGGACCACGGTTCGATCCCCCAGTTCACCATATGGTCCCCCGTGCCTGCCAGGAGCAACTTCTGAGCGAATAGCCAGGAGTAACTCCTGAGCGTCACCGGGTGTGGCCCAAAAACCAAAAAAAAAAAAAAAAAAAAAACAAAAACAAAAAAACAAAACTGGGACTTTTGAATGCAAAGCAAAGCACTTGAGCTCTTTGAGTTAGCCCCTGCCTCGTTCTTGTTTTTAAAAATTGTTCCCATGAATGTTATTTATATATCTTCTCTGTTGGTATTTTGAGATAATTGAGGGGAAAAGAAATAAGGAGTGAAAGGCTAAATATTTTATTAGTGAGAAAGGGGATGTTAAAAAAGATGCTTTATATTTGTGAACAAGCAACTTCCTTCCTCTTTCTGGACCTCAAAGCTCAACAGAGAACCGGTCAGTCTTGGGCAGGACTGTGGCACCTACCCTGTAAGGGCTTTCAGCATAGAGTAGCAATGCTGGGTCTTCCCAGAGGGATCTCATTTCCTAGGATTAGGGGATGTTCCACAGAGCTCCATTTTTTTTCCTCCTAATTTCTTGAAGAAAACTATTCCCCCCTGACCTGGGAAAAATTGGGTCAGGAGACATAGGTGGTGTGCTCTCCCTGTCAAGGATGAAAAGAGCAATAATAAGGCCTTATCTGTTTGAAATGCAGGTTATGGTGGGGTCGGGCGGTGGCGCTGGAGGTAAGGTGCCTGCCTTGCCTGCGCTAGCCTAGGACGGACTGCGGTTCGATCCCCCAGTTTCCCATATGGTCCCCCAAGCCAGGAGCGACTTCTGAGCACATAGCCAGGAGTAAACCCTGAGTGTCACTGGGTGTGGCCCAAAAACCAAAAAAAAAAAAAAAAAAAAAGAAAAGAAATGCAGGTTATGGATGATATATTCTAACAAACATTTTCTTTTTCCTAAAGTACAAACACTTGCAAATGCAAATGGAGAAGTGAAAGGTTTGGGTGGAGGACTATTTCCCCTTCAGAAACCTACTCCCCTCTCCACAGGAACTGTCGGTAAACCTCAAATAGGCATCTATTGCACAAGAGTTCTGGAAAACAATCATATTCTGGACAACCCGCTAAACCATAGATCCTTGGTTTAAAACATGAAAACTATAAGCTGCACAAATGAGTCTATTTAGTACTAGGAAATTACGAATTAAATCCTTTTCTATTACAAATCAGGGGTCCTCAAACTTTTTAAACAGGGGCCCAGTTCACTGTCCCTCAGACCATTGGAGGGCCAGACTATAGTAAAAACAAAAATTACGAACAAATTTCCTATGTACACTGCATACATCTTATTTTGATGTGAAGAAACAAAACGGGAACAAATACAATATGTGGCCCTCGGGCCGTATTTTGAGGACCACTGACTTAAATGATCTCAAGGTACTCTGATATGAAGGGACTCTCTAATAGTATTTGTTAACAACCCCCTTTAGGTATCTGTTAATCTATGTGTGTGAAATAAAGCACACACGTGTGCATGTAGTACTTTTGGGGATTGAACCCAGGACCTCACATATGCAAGTGCTTTACTGAAGAGCCACATTTTGGGTTATTATTAATTGCTTTTTTTGTTTGGGAGCCACACCTGGTGGTGCTCAGATCCTACTCCTGACAGTGCTCAGGAGACAGTGTCAGAGATTGAACCTAGGTCAGCCACTGCAAGGCAAATAAATATATTACCTGCTATTCTGTCTCTCCGGACCTCACCTGCTGTATTCTCAGATCCTTAACCTGCTGAACTGTTTCTCCTGTTCCTATTACTTTTTGTTTTGATTAGTTGGTTATTTTGGGGGGGGTTACAGTTGATGGTGCTCAGGGGTCATTCCTGGTGGTACTTAGGGAACCATATGGGGTCCCAGGGATCAGCCACATGCAAGGCAAATGCCCTATCCACTTTGCTATCACTCCATCTCCTATTAATTACTTTGAATGACTTGTTAAGGAGGGCAGAATTTGATCCTTTCAGATGGCGATAGTCTTGAGGTTGTGTTTTCCTTATATTTATGAAGTATTAACATTTCTTTCTCTCATTCCTTTTTTTTTTTTTAAGTAAGAAACAGGTTTTATATGGGAGTACTGAGTAGAAGGAGAGGATAAGAGAGAACACAGGCTTCTCCAAGGCAGAGAGAGCCCTAGTACACAGCTAGCATTAATGTAGGAAAGTTCACATCTCAAGAGGGAAGCTGCAGGCCACCTGTGCTTGCGCACCATATTCCCAGACAACAACATGTGCCTACTAAATTTATTTATTTGTTTTTTTGGGCCACACACGGTACTCCTGGCTATGCGCTCAGAAATCGCTACTGGATTGGGGGACCATATGGGGTGCAGGGGATCAAACCTCAGTCTGTCCTAGGTTAGCACATGCAAGGCTACCGCTTGAGCCAACACTCCAGTCCCTAACAAAATTCTTAACAAAAATATTTTCCTCAAAGATGCTTGGTGCTGTTGTCGTTTGGGTGCTTTATCCAACAGTGCTCAGGAACTGCTCCTAAAGTAATGATGCTCAGTGGTCACCTCTAGAGATGTTCAGGGGATTGTGTGGTACTGTGGATTCAGACCTGGGGCTCCTGCATGTATAGATTGTTTTTAAGTCTGTTGAGCCCTTTATGCAGTCCCTTACGTTTTTGTTTTTGTTTTTTTTTTGTTTTTTTTTTTTTTTTTACTTTTGGGTCACACCCGGCAGTGCTCAGGGGTTACTCCTGGCTCCATGCTCAGAAATTGCTCCGGGCAGGCACAGGGGACCATATGGGGCACCGGGATTCGAACCGAGGGCCTTTTGCATGAAAGGCAAAAGCCTTACCTCCATGCTATCTCCCGGGCCCCTTACATTTTTAAAGTGGTTGTATTGAGATAGAAATTACATATCCATTAAAATGCACACACAAATCCCGTTATTTAAATTGTTTCATTCAGTGGTTTTAAAATATCCAGAGTTGGGCTGGAGCGATAGCACAGTGATAGGGCGTTTGCCTTGCACATGGCTGACCTAAGACAGGCATGGATTTGATCACTGGTGTCCCATATGGTTCCCCAAGCCATTTCTGATCATATCGCAAGGAGTAACCCCTGAGCATCACCAAAAAAAAAAAGCCTTTTTTTTTTTTTTTTTTGGCCACACCCGGCGGTGCTCAGGTTACTCCTGGCTGTCTGCTCAGAAATAGCTCCTGGCAGGCACAGGGGACCATATGGGACACTGGGATTCGAACCAACCACCTTTGGTCCTGGATCGGCTGCTTGCAAGGCAAAGATTTGCCTATTTTGACCGTTTCCTATAAATGGTATTATACAGTGTACAGTTCTTTGTGATTGGCCTCATCCTTTTAGCATGTTTTGAAGGGCCATTCATATTATATTATTTTTCTTTATTTCTTTTTATTGCCAAATACTGTTATGGATAAGTAAACCACATTTAATTTATTCATCACTTGATGAACATATAAGCCAGTAAAAAAACCTTTTTTGTTTGTTTGTTTGTTTTGTTTTGGGGCTACTTGAGGTCCAAAAACCAGTAAAACTTTATTTAAAAAAAAAAATCACAAAGTAGCAACATGTTCTACTTCCTATGACACATGAGAAAGATCTCCCTGTAATTTCTAGATACTGAAAGGATACATGGTACATTTCATAGGGAAATTTTTGAATTACTTTGAGATTTGGAGAACTCGCTCAGGGGTTGGATAGTGCGCTTGGCCAGTGGGAAGCACAGCCTCATTCAGTGTATTCCCTGGTGGCCTGAGCACAGAGCCATGAGCAGCCCCCAAGGATTGCCAGGCATAATCCAAAAACAAGAGTGATTCTGAGCTAGATACTTCTGTTGTTTGGTTGGTTTCTAGGTCACATTCAATGGTACTTCGGGACAGAAATCAATCAACCAGTCAATCAGCATTTGCTGATTGTGTCTCTCAATGAGACACATCCCCAACCCTTATACTTACTTTTTAACACTGTGATACTCAAAGATCACAGGGTTCTGAACTTCACTAATATTTTAACAACATTGCTAACTACTTTTATCCATCTGTTGTCATTATAAAATGAAAAACTTCAGTTAAAAAAATGTGACCTCTACATTTAATTTCTTGCTAGCAACTGGCATTATAAGTGTTAAAAAAAAACTTTAGCAGTTAGCAGCTAATACAGCAGATCTACTCTGTAGAGAGTAAGTGAGGTAATCATAGACCTTCAAAATGTAAAAACAAAACCTCTGACCAAATAAAATACATGCTTATATGTCATCATAACCTGGGAAAGTTGTTTTTAAATCAAAAATATATACCTACATATTGTCACTGCTGCCACTGTGCAAATCTGCTGGGTCTGTATCATGAATTACCCAGTCAAGATGCATGGTTAAGTTCTCATATATAATTCAACAATATTTGCATAAGCAGCAATATTTCTTACCTGCTAAAAATTCTCCTATAATATGCAGTATGGCCTAAAGCTGAAGTATGCATTGAAATGAGTATTAAAAAGAAAAGAAAAGAAAAGAAAAAAATGCTTGGGCTGGGGATATGGCTTGGTGGCAGAGTTTCATTCCCAGCATAGTAATACGGTGAAGAAAGAAATCTGGTTTTTGGATTTTTATTAAAGTTCTTAATTTGGGCCCGGAGAGATAGCATGGAGGTAAGGCGTTTGCCTTTCATGCAGAAGGTCATCGGTTCGAATCCCGGTGTCCCATATGGTCCCCCGTGCTTGCCAGGAGCAATTTCTGAGCATGGAGCCAGAAATAACCCCTGAGCACTGCCGGGTGTGACCCAAAAACCAAAAATAAAAAAATAAATAAATAAAGTTCTTAATTTATTTGCTGAAATAAGAGGGATGCCATTTAAAAATTCTTTTTACCATATAATTGTGGAAAAGCATAATTCTTGGAATTAAAACAAGTTTGCTGACATGGGGCTAGAGCGAAAGTCCAGCGGGGAGGGTGCTTGCCTTATTCATGGCCCACCTAGATTCAATTCCTGGTGCTGCAAATGGTCTCCCCAGCTCTGCTAGGAGTAATTCTTGAAAACAGAGCCAGGAGTAACCCCTGAACCTCAAGAAGTGGTGCTCAGGGCTAACTCTTGACTCTGCATTCAGGAATTACTCTGGAGACCATATAGGATGTCCGGGATAAAACCCTGGTTGGCTGTGTGTAAGGAAAGTGGCCTACTTTCTATGCTATCACTCTGGCCCTGATGTATTGCTTTAGCTTTGACAAAATAAACATGTGGGTTTGGATGTTACTTTAAATTACTTTAAATACATGTATTTATATAATTTGGTTACATGAAGTTTTAAAAAATAACTCCAGTTTAGTTTTTGAAGCAAACTGACATATCTTTGAAAGCTTTTTTTTTTCCTTAATTAGGATGGAAAAGGCTGTACTTTTTATGTGTCTCTTTATTCAAGCTTTGCTATAAATAAAAGGTCGCATTTGGCATTTTGACACTTGCTGTTATGTATGTTGAGCATAAAAACAGCTGTTACCTTTTAATATAGATCTGTTCAACTGGGCCCCTATACTGCTCTCATGAGATACTAAATAGGAGAAAAGAAAAATGTATTTAGTTGGGCCAGATGAGAAAGCAGGAGAGCAAAATTTCAATCGTTTCTCTCCATTTGTGGCATTTTCACAGTTGAGCACATGAGATAGGTGAGGCTACTTTATTAATAATAGAAAGTCTTATCATTATTATTATTGTTATTATTTGGTTCTGGGCCACACCCGGTGACTCTCAGGGGTCACTCCTGGCTATCTGCTCAGAAATGGCTCCTGGCTTGAGGGATCATCGGGGATGCCAGGGGTGAGCTCAGGGCTTACTCCTGCCTCTCTGCTCAAGGATCTCTTACTGGTGCTTGGAAGGTCATGTTCCCCGATGGGACTCAAACCAGGATTGGTTGCATGCAAAGCAAGCACCTTAGCCCCTGTACTGTCTGTCTGGCTTCACACTTAAGAATTCCTTAAATCGTTCCCCCTTGAGTTTTTTCCAGATAGTTTTGCAGCAAATGGTCATTGACAGATGTGTAGTCTATAAGGAACAGTACTAAATATTCTGAGAGATTACATTTTAACAAATGAAAAATTATTTTATTCTAAAGAAATTGTGCTTGAGAGCATAAAATTGCATATTTACGAAATGACATAAGTATGAAAGCAATGAAGTTACTTATTGCCCAGATGGCTAAGGAGAAGATCAAGTTTGATCTTAATATGAGACACATTTAGTAATTCGTGTTTAATTAGACTTGGTCAGTTTGTGTGAAAATGGAATGGCTTGAGTAAATGTGTTAGAAAACACAGTATCCAGTACATTCCCAAACATTGCTGCTAAATTTATCTTTCAAGAGGATAAGTATAATTGCAGATATTTATATTTTTGTGGCATTGTTTTGTGGCACTTTTCTGAATTCTTACAAAGACACTGTGTATGAATTATTAGTCCCACAAAATTTCTACTGTGCATGAATGATTAGCTCCACAAAGTACAGAGCAGTTCATTCGCTCAAGGTCACAAGCTGATAAATAGAAGAGCCAGTTTGGAATTCAAGGAAGTCTAGCTCCAGACCTGACTCAACCCTGCTGTTTTTCCCAGTAGAAAACTTTAGTGACATATCCGCAGAATAAAAGGACATAGTGACTATACCATATCTTTCCAAACTTCCATCTGACTTCCTCTTATGTGAATCTGCATTTTAGTACCTCTGCTTACTTCCTGTTTCCTAAATACAGCCCATCTAAAATCTTCACTTTTGTTCCTTTGGGGAGGGGGATTTGAAGGCAGTTACTTCTGATTGCACGCAGGACTTCCTCCTAGGTAGGGCTATGGGAACCATATACAGTGCTGGAGCTCAAACCCAACCACTGTATTGTTTTTCTCACCCACTTTTGCTCATTTTCAGCCTGAAACATCTTTTCACTCTTCCCGTCTCCACTGTTCATCTTCATAAACTTACCTTTTTTTTTTCTTTTTGGGGTACTCTAGGGTTACTCCTAACTCTGCACTCAAGTATTACCCCTGCCGGTGACTAGGGGGACTGTATGACATGCCATGGATCAACTTGGATCTGCCGCATACAGGGCAAGCACCCTTCACTGCTGGGCTATTGTTCTGGCCTCTGTTTTGTGTTTTTATTTATTTTGTTGTTTTGTGTTTTTTAAATTGTGGGACCTCTCCTGGAAGTGTCTAACCTGCTGTTGCTGAATGGGTGGTCGAGGGACACCAGGACCTACCCGTGCTCCAGGGCTATAGCAATGCTGAAGATCAAATCCAGGGCCTTACAGGTGGAAGACATACATGCTCTGACACTTGAGCCACAGCAAACAATTTTATTAATCAAATATATTTTTTTTTTTGGTTTTGGGGTCACACCCGGCAGTGCTCAGGGGTTACTCCTGGCTCCATGCTCAGATTGCTCCTGGCAGGCACGGGGGACCATAAGGGGCACTGGGATTCGAAATGATGACCTTTTGCATGAAAGGCAAACGCCTTACCTCCATGCTATATATATATATATATCTCCCGGGCCCCTAATCAAATGATTTTTGATCCCCTAATTGTCTATATCCTTTGTTAACACCTTGGGTATTTTACTATTTTTTGTGTGTGTTTACCTGTTTCCTGGTGTAGGTGTAGCACTGATCTTTGTACTAAGGTATCACTAACTCAGTCCAAAGTTAGATGTGGCAGGAAAAGGAGGTAAATTCTAAACCTGTGTGCGACTCTGGAGTAGGGATAGATAGAATTGGCAGAGACTGAGCTGACTGCAGCTTGCTGTGTTTGAAGCAAGGCTTCTAAGCAGAAATGGATCAGTGCACAAAAGAATATTTGGGAAATAGGCTTTGGGCTCAGAGGCTACAGCTGCCTGCCTTGAGGCAATGAGTTGATTCCCCAGTGCTGCTATGTGTTCCAGCTCTGCTGTTGTGGACTCAAAGAAACTTCGACCAGATGGGCAACCTCGGCGAATGCTGTAGTCATGTATTCGAGCCCCACACACTTACAGTGAGCCCTTGTCTATCACACAGTAGAAAGAAAGGGAAGTGGGGGAAATTTGATATTTCTGATATTACCTCATTTTCACAAGTCAGGGCACATTGTTACCCTATTCTATAAAGAAGCTTGACGTTCATGTATTAGGCATACATACAGGTCTTACAAACTACTTACTAGGTAGCTTCATATCCACCAAGTATAAGTGAGTCTTCCTCTCTCTTTTTTAATAGTATCAGTTGATTTTCACTTTGTGGGAAAAATAAATAGAAAACAGCCATATTTCTGTCTGAGAACTTCAGGTTTGGTTTGAGGAGCACCCCTAATAGTGATCCATGGAGCTCAGTACTAGAAGTAGTTCCCTCCCCACCCCCCCCCAAGCATAGCCAGGTATGCTGGTCCATGACCAACCCTACTCCAACCCTCCCTACATTAGACATAAGATAGTTCCAGGGGCTATGTGCAGGGTGGTCACCAGCGCCACATGGCCCCGCTGAGCACTGCAGCACACAATGCTACGCATGGAACCAGGAGTATCAGTATTACACCAACACATGCACACAAAAGAAAAACCTTTATTTTGCTCTGTTGTATAACCTAACTGGCAGTAAAATATTGGTTTCTTCTTTGTTCATCCACAAGACCCCTCAATAAGCAACAGTAGATCCAGGCTCTCAGTTGTCACTTTACTCCCCGAGGGGAGAAATCATTACTCAAGATCCTCATTGCCTCAGATTCTCACTATTGCACCACATGGATCACACATATACTCGTGTATTCACACACACCTTCTTTGTTTCTATCACACTTCTTTGGAATTCTATCAGGAAATCTCAAAAAGCATTTTCTGTACATTTTTTTCTTCTTTATAGAACTAGTAAGTTAGAAAAAAATGACTAAACATTGTTCTTTTTTTTTTTTTTTTTTTTTTTTTTTTTTTTTTTTTTGGTTTTTGGGCCACACCCAGTGACGCTCAGGGGTTACTCCTGGCTATGCGCTCAGAAGTCGCCCCTGGCTTGGGGGACCATATGGGAAACCGGGACATCGAACCGTGGTCCGTCCTAGGCTAGCGCAGGCAAGGCAGGCACCTTATCTCCAGCGCCACTGCCCAGTCCCCAGCATTGTTCTTATGTTTCTTTCTTTTTTTTTTGGTTTTTGGGTCACACCTGGCAGTGCTCAGGGGTTACTCCTGGCTCCATGCTCAGAAATCGCTCCTGGCAGGCGCGGGGGACCATATGGGGCACCAGGATTCGAACCGATGATCTTTTGCATGAAAGGAAAACGCCTTACCTCCATGCTATCTCCCGGGCCCCTGTTCTTATGTTTCTTACAAACATAAGGAAAATCTCAGCCAAACACATGTGTATTACACAGAAGGAATGTCATAAGCTATATTCAAATTGACAGAGAAGAAAAATTAACTACCCTTTCTTACTATTAAATTTAAAGTCCTTCTTGTAATGCAACAGTGCTTTCTACATTTTTGTAGTTGCAGAAGTAAATATTTCCACTACAACATGATTTTATGTTATGGGCTAGGAATGAACTCCTATATTCACCCAAAGAATTAGCCCATTAAAATACAAATTAACTTTCTGGGGACCAGAGAGTTAAGTACTAGGGTTAAAGTGCTTGCCTTGCATGTGTCTGGTCTGGTTTGATTCCCAGCATCGCATATAGTCCCTTGAGCACAGCCAGATTTACTCCCCCACCAAATACAATTTTAAAATAAAACACAAACTTCATTTTGTATTTTTTTTCTTACCATGAAAGTATGGCATATTTCTGGTTCTTAACTGAATTGTTGCCTTTCTTCATCTTAAGAGCATTAAGAGAACAGAGTCCCACGCAGCATATCAAGTGTTTATGTGCAAGTGCTATTTTGCCAATCAAAGATAATACTTATTGGGGAAATTTCCAGTAGTGATGGCAGATTATACTAAGCCATTAGTGTTCTGTCAGCCTTCTCCCTCTTGCTAACATTTGCTAAGTGGGCTATGGATACAGTCCACCGGTGTGGATTTCCCCTCTCCTGGCTATGGATGCAAACCATGACCTCATTAGTTGAAATTAGTAACCAAACATGGGTAAAGGGTTTTGTTTATTGATTAATTTAGAAGTACAGATAGGTTTTATATGGAGGCTCCGAGGAAAGGGAGGGTGAGACTAAAAAATAGAGAGAGTGCCAGCCAGTACATACCCAGCATGAAAGCATAACAGACCACATCTCAAGAGGGTAGGAGATGTAGAGGGCACCATGTGCAGGGGCTGGCGACACACATGCGCCTAGATGCAGGGTTTTGCACGTAAAGAATTATAGTCTGCAGGTAGTTGTAAAAGTAATTTGTTATATGGAGATGGCTGGAAGAACTGGAAACCGAGCTACCTTATCCAATAACTATGTACATTAGCATCAATCCCAAGAACACAAAAATCACTAATTCAAAAAAATATATGCACACCTGTGTTCATTGCAGAGTATTTACAATAGCCATGATCTGGAAACAACCCAAATGTCCAAAAACTGATGAGTGGATAAAGAAAATGTGATATTTTTTGTTTGGGATTCACATCTATCTATGCTCAAGGATCATGCCTAATGGACTTAGGGAATATATTAGGGTATGGGGAATTAAACCTGGTTAGACTATGTGCAAGGCAAGCACCCTACCCCACTGTATTATTACTCTGGCCTCAAGTGGATAAAGAAATTGTATATATACAATGGAATACTACTCTGCTATATGAAAAGAAAAAAATTTTTTTTTTGTTTTTGGGCCACACCCAGTGACGCTCAGGGGTTACTGCTGGCTATTCGCTCAGAAGTCGCTCCTGGCAGGCACGGGGGACCATATGGGGAACTGGGGGATCGAACCGAGGTCCGTCCTAGGTTAGCGCAGGCACCTTACCTTCAGCGCCACCGCCCGGCCCTGAAAAGAAAATTTTGCTACAATTTGGATAGAACTGCAATGTCTTTTGTTTGGTTGGTTTTTTTGGGGGGATCACACCCGGCAGCACTCAGGGGTTACTCCTGGCTCTATGCTCAGAAATCACTTCTGGCAGACTCAGGGAACTATATGGGATGCCAGGATTCGAACCACCGTCCTTCTGCATGCAAAGCAAACGCCTTACCTCCATGCTATCTCTCTGCCCCCCCCCCTTTTTTTTGAGTTTTTGAGTCACTATCGGCAGCACTCAGG
The DNA here is from genome assembly GCA_004027635.1 of Crocidura indochinensis. Lineage (NCBI taxonomy): Eukaryota > Metazoa > Chordata > Mammalia > Eulipotyphla > Soricidae > Crocidura > Crocidura indochinensis. The sequence goes on from PVKC010020899.1 coordinate 13,239, forward strand.
GGCTACTCCTGGCTTTGTGCTCAGAAATCGCTCCTGGAAGGCTTGGGGAACCACATGGGACTCGGATTCAAACCACTGTCTGTCGTGAATCTGCTGCGTGCAAGGAAAATGCCCTACTGCTGTGCTCTGTCTTCGGCCACCAGAGTGTCCTTTTAAGCCAAGTGAGTCAGAAGGACAAATACTAGAGAATCTCCCTCTTGGAGAATAGAGTAACAAGGAAACAGAGGCTGGAAGTGTAGCTCAGTGGTAGAACACTTATCTTGTATGTGTGAGCCATATTGGTTTGGCTTTTTCTCTTCCTTGATTCCAGTGATTTTTGAGGAATTTACTTATTCCCAGCACTTTACAAGTATCAGCTTATGTTTTTGGAGCAGGACCTCCCAGGTGGTGCTTGGGCAGGGGGTTCTCCTGGACCCTCTCAGTCATCCAGGTCTGGGATTCAGTGCAAAGACCAGAGAATGTGCTCAAGCCCTGTATTACCCTTGTCACCTGGTGGTACTTGAAGGCTTCCAGGGTTGCACTCAAGGGACTCAGGATAGTTTGGTACTCAGGAGAGATGCTAGGTAGGCGGTGTGCAAGACATGTGAGGCCTTGGGTTTGATCTCTGGTACTGCACTGAAGAACGTAAAATATCAGTAGTTAATGATCTCTGCTTTAAGTAGGCTACCTGTATTTGGTATTTAATTTTATTGAAATAGGAGAGAGGGCAGAGCGCAGGAGGCCGGGTTTTGTACTTGACACCTAGCACCAGTGTTGTTCCCTGAGCACTACTTTGTGTGTGGCCCCAAAACAAAAATGATTTCATTTTCACACTGGAAAGATACAGTATAGTGAGCAGGGTACCTGCCTCGCATATGACCTGCCAAGATTGACCCCTGGTACCCTATATGGTTGCCTAATCCCCACCAGGAGTGATTCCTGAGCACTCCTTTAATGCTTTCCCACCCTCCCAAAAAGTGATTTAATTATCTTTTGTGAAAAGAATTTATCTTCACAGTTATCAAGGTGATTGGTAATATTGTGAGGTTTCCCCGACACACACTCTTTTTGTTGGTTTATAAACTTAGCCAGAACTTTGATTCTTTGTCAGCCTAGACATACTTGCTCTCTCAGCCCTTCCTCTTTAGGTGACCATTATGGCAAGTCTCCAACTGGACCGTTCAAGCTGTTCACTGCAGATGTCACTGTTGATGTCACATGCTCTGGACAGTGATGCAAATCTTGTTCCTTTATTCCTTTAGACTTTGGGAACTCAACCCCAATAGTACAGGAAAGCAAGATAGAAAAGAATTATACCTTCATTTCATTTTGTATAGAAAACAACCCCAACAGTATGGACAGAAAAGCAAACTAGATGTCATATATGTTTATACTTTTATATAGAAAATGATTATGTCATATATGTTTATACTTTTATATTATATAGAAAATAATTATAGGAAGCAAAATTAGACAGTTGGAGCTATCAAAAACAACTATATTGCACAAGAAACTATTAGCAGGACTGGGGAGGTGACTCAATGATAGACCATTGGCCTGGCATGTGTGAAGCATTGGCATTGAATCTTAAAACCATGAAGAGAAATGATTTGTAGAGCAACAACAAAACATTCAAGGTATAGAAGGAATTTAGGAGTTTAACAGAAAGCAACCCAATTGAGTAGAAGATTTTAATAGACACTTCTCAAAGAGCACAGCTGACTTACAAGATGTACATTGTCCCTTTTAATTTTAAGGACATGCAAATTAAAACTATAGTGAGTTACAGCATCCTACCCATGAGAATGACTTATATAAAAATGAATTAAAAATAAACATTAGTGGGGCCGGGTGGTGGCGCTGAAGGTTAGGTGCCTTGCGCTAACCTAGGACGGACCGAGGTTCGATCCCCCGGTTCCCCATATGGTCCCCGGTGCCTGCCAGGAGCGACTTCTGAGCGAATAGCCAGGAGTAACCCCTGAGCGTCACCGGGTGTGGCCCAAAAACCAAAAAAAAAAAAAAAAATTAGTAAAGGTCTGGAGGGGGGGAAATCCCTACATTGTTGGTTGGAATATAAATTGATGTTTCATGCATTTGAAAAACTGGAATTCCTCTAAGAAGCTAAACAGAGAACAGACAAAATTATCAAGCAATTATGCTTCTGGGTATCTATCTAAAGAATTTAAAATTTTCAACTCAAACACTTATATTCACCCTCCCCTTTGTTTTATTGATCATTATTTACAAGAGCTATGGAATGAAAACAACTGAAGTGGCTGTGATAGATGATTGGATGTAAAAGATGTGGTAGGAAATACACACAGGATAGTATTCAGTTATTTTAAAAACAAAATTTACTATTTGCAGTAAAGCTGAGGAGAATAGGTATAGCAAAGTCAGTCAGAAAGGGAAAGAAAAATACTGAAGGATTTTACTATGTGTACAAAATAAGGAAATAAGTGAATGGACAAATCTATGGACATAGATTAAAATATGGATATTACCAGAGAGCAAGAGAGTGGGGAGTGGAGGTGACTTATGACTTATGAAGAGCTTGATGTCATTTTGTTTGTTAAAAAAGTAATATAATGAAAACTACAGTAAGTAGTTCTTCATGAGAAGCAGCACTACCATAGTGCTGATGTAAAGCATATTTAGGGAAGCAAATCATTTGCCTGGCATCATTTAATTAGGTGGTGGTGCTGCGTACAAACATGGGGTTTCAGACTCTGTTCATTATAACCCAGTGCTGTGCTGTTGTGGTTTTTCTGTTTGATGATTTTTCGTGCAATCATCGTTTTTTCTTAAGATACCTCCCTTTGTTGTATCTTGTAGTTATTAGTCATACCCACATTTTCAGAAGCTTGACTCCTCTAAGAATTTCATCTTGTCGAATTCTGCTAACCTTTTTCAAATCTGCCATCCTAACTTAAATGATTTGCGATGCTTACACTTTTTCTTTATGAATTCAAAGATGACTTTGCAGAATTTTCTCTTGATTCTCTTTCTTCTTTGATAATAGTTTACTGAAATCACAGCTTCAAAGTAATACACTGTCTTATTGATGATTAACCAATTAACTGTAAATTGTATGTGAGGGAGCTAGAATCTTTGCTTTGTTTTGGGGAGCCTGACAATGCTGAGGACTTAATGCTCTTGGCTCTGCACTTAGGATTATTCCTGGCAGTGCTCAGGGAACCATGTGGAATGTCAAGAATGGAACCCAGGCTAGCTGTGTTACAAGACACAAAGGGCCCTACCCGCTATACTCTGGCCTAAAGGATCTGCACTCTTAAAGACATTAATCTTGAGGACATTAGTCTATTTGTCGTGTGTGTTTGTGTGTGAACACATGCTCTACTCCCAGTGGTGCTCAGGGCTTGGTCCTGGTTCTTTGCTCAGAGAATATTCAATGGTGCTCTGGGAACAATATGGAAACTGGGAATTTAATCTGGGTTCACTAAATGCAAGGCAAATAAATGCCTGGCCTGCTGTACTATCACTCCAGCCCTTCTTGCAATGTTTTGATAAAATATATGTAGAGGAAATACGATAAAAATGCAGTTGTTGGACCTACATTTTTTATATGAGGGATGATTGGAACATATTCACAAACTATGGTTTTATTCATTAAAGAAGCAAATAAAAATAGAAATGAAACAAGACATAATAACTGCTTGTTAAATGAACTCTGTGTCCTTTAAAAAGGGAATTATAAAGGGAGAAAATATGTAAATAGCTTGTATACACAGCTGTTATTTGAGATTTTGCTGAGTAAAATGTTGGGAAGAATTAAAAATTGAGTTGGGTCTTGCTTAAAGAACTTTTTTTTGTTTAACATGACAATCTTTACTTTTTAATTTATTTTAATTTTTTAAATAAATCTTTACTTAAGCACCATGATTACAAGCATGTTTGTAGTTGGGTTTCAGTCATAAACAGGATTCCTCCCTTCACCAGTGCAACATTTCCACCACCAATAACTCCCTTCCTTCCCCACCCCTGCCTGTATTCACAACAGGCATTCTACTTCTCATTCTTTAACATTGTCATGCTATTTGTTAGTGTAGTTATTTTCCTAACAGCATTCACCACTCTTTGAGCTTCAAATTGTGGGCTAGGGGACTGGAGAGATAGCACAATGGTAGGGTGTTTGCCTTGCATGCAGATGGATGGTGGTTTGAATCCTGGCATCCCATATGGTCCCCTGAGCCTGCCAGGAGCGATTTCTGAGCACAGAGCCAGGAGTAACCCATGAGTGTCGCTGGGTGTGACCCAAAAACCAAACCCCCCCCCCAAAAATTGTGAGCTGGTCCTTCTGGTCCTGCTAGCCCTTAACTCTATTGTCTATGCGCCTTATTACAGTAATGTCTTTAATTTTTCTTAAAACCCATAGATTATGAGTGAGACTATTCTGTGTCTATCTCTCTCCCACTGACTTATTTCACTCAACATAATAGATTACATGTACATCCACGTATATAGGAAATTTCATTACTTCATCTCTCCTGACGGCTCCATAATATTCCATTGTGTGTATGTACGGCTCCATAATATTCCATTGTGTGTATGTACCACAGTTTCTTTAGACATTCATCTATTGAGGGGCATCTTGGTTGTTTCCAGAGTCTGGCTATTGTAAATAGCACTGCAATGGATATAGGTGTGAGGTAGAGATTTTTGAATAGTATTTTTGTGTTCCTAGGGTATATCCCTAGGAGTATAATAGATAGATCATATGGAAGCTCAATTTCCAGGTTTTTTTTTTTTTAATATGGAATGCTTCACAAATTTGCTTTATCATCCTTGCACAGGGCCATGCTAATCTTCTCTGTATCGTTGCAATTTTAGTATATGTACTGCCGAAGCGAGCAAAACTTCCAGGGTTCTTTTTTTGAGTAATCTCCATATTGTTTTTCATAAGAACTGGACTAGAGGTATTCCTACCAGCAGTGAATAAGAGTTCCTTTCTTGGGGCCCGGGAGATAGCATGGAGGTAAGGCGTTTGCCTTTCATGCAAAAGGTCATCGGTTCAAATCCTGGTGCTCCATATGGTCCCCGTGCCTGCCAGGAGCAATTTCTGAGCATGGAGCCAGGAGTAACCCCTGAGCACTGCCGGGTGTGACCCAAAAACC
>PVKC010020900.1:0-18408 GCA_004027635.1 Crocidura indochinensis
TATATATAAAAATATATTGATCTGTGCTAAAGATCAATATATATACATATATATATATAATTCCTTCTGTCTTTTTTGTTTGTTTTTTTGTTTTTTGGGCCACACCCGGTGACGCTCAGGGGTTACTCCAGGCTATTCGCTCAGAAGTCGCTCCTGGCAGGCACGGGGGACCATATGGGGAACCGGGGAATCGAACGCGGTCCATCCTAGGTTAGCGCAGGCACCTTATCTCCAGCGCCACCACCTGGCCCCCAAAATTCCTTCTGAATTGATTTGCTGATTATCAGCCCCTCCATTTGCCTTTGCTTAGCAGAACCCCCTTCATCTGACAGCATCCATCGTGGTATCACAATCACAAGAACTAATATTTGCTAAATCGATAATTGAGTGACATTTCTTATCACATCTTTCTGTCCCATCATCACTCTTTGGTACTTAAATTATTTTCAGATTTTGGTTATTGTAAATAGAGGTAAATAGAAATGTCATGAAAAGAAGAGGACATGTATCTTTCAGAATTTGTGATTTTGCATTCTTCAGCCAGGTACCAATGGATAGAATTGATTGGATCATATAGTGAATCTATTTTTAATAATTTGAGAATCTTTTATATTATTTACCCTAGAGGGTGATCAAATTATGTTTTATTTCCATAACCTTGCCATCACTTGCTTCTGACCTTTTTGAGGCAAGCTGTCTTCAAAGGAATGAGATAATTCATACTTTTGATTTGCCTTGTCCTGAATGAGGTGATAATATGTGTTTATTCAGATGTCTAGTATGTCTTCTTTGGGCAAGTCCATTCAACTTCAGTGCCTATTCTTTTGATACGATATTTTGAAGTTTTGTTCTTAAATTTTATGAGCTTTTTTATATAGCTTGGATATTAGCCCCTTGTCAGATAGAGATGCAAACATTTTTTCTTTCATTCTGTGTTATACCTTCCTGATCTAATAATAGAGTGTTTGTTATTTTTTTTCCTTGCTTTTTGGAACTTTGCAATTTAATGCATTTACTTTGTTTATTTTTTCTTTTATTTCTCTTGTCACCAGAGTTGAGTACTAAGAGAAATCACTGATGTCAATAATCCTGAAGTCTATTTCTATGCTTTCTTCTCTGTAAGTAATTTACATAGATTTAAAAAACCAAAATGTTAAATTACTCTTGCAACCTGCAATGAACCCCATTTACTTGTGTTGATTTTTATAAATTATGGGTTCAATTCTCTAGAGATCTTTTTAAATTTTTTGCAATAGCACTTACAAGGCATATTGAGCTGAGGGTTTCCTGCCTTATATATCTATATGGCTTTGGTACCAAAGTATTGCTGATCAATTATAGCTCTGCAAGGGATGTTCTGCAAGGGATTGTCTGAATTTGATGTTAGTTCTTCCATACTTATATGTTAAATTCCATAGGAAATTGTATACTCTAAGCCTGAAATTTTCTTAGAAGATATTTTTAACTATAACTTTATTATATTTGGAACCAGATATGTAAGTCAGTGGTAAAGTACATATCTTCCATGCAGTACATCTTGCTCTAAAGTATATAACTATAAAAATTATTTTATTTTTACTATATATTATAAATTGATTCATGTGCATATTTATAAATAAAATATAGGCTTGTTACTTTCCCCCTTAAATTAGTACAGTTTGTTTCTTTCAATGATTTTTCTATCTTATCTAATTAAATATATCTATTTTTATTGTTTTTTGCTTCTTTTTTTTAAAAATTTTTTTTTGTTTTTTTGCTCTTTATTTCCTTATTCATTCCTTGACCTTTCTTATTTCAACCCATTTTATTTTATTGCTTTCTTCTATTCCCTTTGGATTTTATGTGCTATCCCTTTACTAATTTTTTATTTCTTTTAATGCAAGTTAAGGTCATTCGTTCAAGACTTTTTTTTCTAAAGCAGGATTTTAGTGCTACAAATTTTCCTTTAAGTGCTGCTTTAGTAGAAACTCACATCTTTTGATATATTGATTTTTTTCTTTGGTTTCTGGGCCACACCCGGTGATGCTCAGACATTACTCAGGGCCATGCACTCAGAAATCGCTCCTGGCTTGGGGGACCATATAGACACCGAGGGATTGAACTCACGCAGTCCGTCCTAGGCTAGTGTGCGCAAAGCAGACACCTTAATGCTTGCACCCTCACTCCAGTCCCGATATGTTGAATAGTTTATCCAGTTCAAAATACTTCTACTTTATTGTTTGGTTCCTTTTTTAATTCATTAGATTATTTAGAAATATGTTGCATAAACCTCAAGTAGTTTCAAATTTTCTAAAGTTCTTCCTATGAGTTATTTCTAATTTTTTCATTACAGTGAGAAAATGTATTGTATTTTTTAAATTTGTAAGTATATTGAAATGTATCTAATGTCCTCAAATACGTCATATTTTGGTAAATGAGTCATACACTTGAAAAGAATTTTTCTTCAGCTGCTAAGAGAAGTTTTTTTTCAAGTATCAGATAAGTTGGTTAATAATGTTCAAAATTTTAATATCCTCACTGATCTATATGGATAATCTGTCTAATTATAATATTCAGGCTAATATTATAGCTAATTATTTTATCAATGATTGAGAAGCAAGTTTGTTATCTCTTACTAGTTTGAAATAAATCCAACCAAAGACACTTAGAGATATGTAAAATACCAAATTAATGAAGAAAGCCATACATTTAGACTTTAAAGAAAAGCTATTTAGAAATGTAGCATCAGTTAACACAAAAGAATATATCGATGGCCTGGGAGATCATTGCTAATCTCTGAAGCACATTTAGTTATGTAGTCAACTACTCTACTTCTATATAAAGATAGGATCCTTCCATTAAAGCCTGTGATGAATTTTTTAATGAAACCAGTTGAGAATACACACGAGACTAACCCACTTGAAAAAAAAAAAAAGAATTTACCCCATAATGACAATCTTTAGGGACACCGTTAGCTGCAATCACCAACCAGCAATACTATCATGTCATTAACCTTATTCCTTTCCGCGCTAAAGGTCATTTTACTTGTGAATTGGGCAGCCACACACTCACACCGATAAGAAGCCATTAACAAAGCAGACGTGTTGGCCGCGCCACCAACTCTATCGAACCCAGTTAGCACATTTTTCTCGCATTCTGTCACCGAGTCATTGGCAGTGTCAGTATTCGAAAACTGCTTTGCTCAGACGTTTCTAAACCCTTTTAATCCATGACAAAGGCCTCCTTTTATTGTTGTTTTGTTTTCCTTTGCTGCCCTACAGCATGGCAGCCAGTGTGTGCTCCTGATAAGCAGTGAGCCATGTAGATGCAGTTCAGTTTCCTTGTGCATACCACCGTGCAACCTGCCAAGACCCAAATGTGGGGCACAGTAGAAACCTTCCCTGCCCCCCACCCTACGCCCCTGCCAATGGTACCCTGCATTATGGTTAACAGGCCAGTTAACTTTAGAGGAACACAAAATTGTTGTTTGGTATTACAAGTGACATTTGACCATGGCCTAATTTGATGGATTCAATATAGTTGTATGTCAATTTCTTTTTCATTCAAGTAAGATGATTTGAAGCAACAAGGAATGGACAGTTATTATGCTAATGGACATTTTTGAGAGGTCATTTTTCTTTTCCCGAATTTGTATAATAGGAATGCTGAGAAGACTATAGTGGTGCAGGACACAATGCTGATATTTGCTACTGTGAACAAAAGAGGCCCCTATGTGTCCAGGGAAGTGTGACAAAGGAAACAAGAGCTAGCTTAGTGAATGGCAGTAACCTGAGTCAACTGGGCTGGGAAAGAAATATGTGAAGGAATGGAAAGACAGCTAGAGATATGCTTTTAATGACTGGCTTCTCAGCCAAGTTTAGAGGGAGACCCAAGTCAAAGACTACATTGAACATTAAATTGTTAGCTGAATGATCATCCACAGATCAGTTAGAAAATGTTGGGATGGAGGAGTCTGTAGAGAGAAAATGACAATCTAGTGGGAAAAACCAGTTGCTAAAAAAGTATTGATAACCAAGGGAATAAGAATTGAAAACACCACTTAAAAAATTGAAAAAACTATTTCTTAAGCAATAGGTCAATAGCTAAGCCAAGATTACAAAACAAGAATCACTCAAAGCTTGAGCAATAACACAGGGTATAGGGTGTCTGCCTTGCACATGGCCTACTCAGGTTCAATCCTGGGCATCCCATATGGTGTCCCAAGCCTACCAGGAGTTAATTTTTTAGTGCAGAGCAAGGAGTGACTCCTGAATATGAATATATAAAGTGTGGTCTAACACCCCCCTCAAAAAATAAAAAACAAGAATCAGGGCCAGAGATAGCTCAAACGTTTGGGCACATACACTGGGCTTCAATCCTCTTCATGTAGTCCTGGTGGCTTATAAGCACCACTGAGAGTGTCCCTGATTGTCCCTAGAACCTTGGACCCTGAACAGCATTATATTCTAGTCCCAAGCACTAAATCATAAGGCCCACATATACAGCCAAGTGTAGCAGGAGAGTGAGTGACCCTTGATCCCTTCAAAGTTGTTTAAGAGCCTACACCCATAGGAAAAAAATAAAGCAGGAAAAGAAAGGAAAAAAAAAGGATTAGAATGAAGGAGTATCCTTGGACTACTGAAGTGAAGGAGCACATCTTAAAGCTCTTAACTGTGAGAATAAGTCTTCAGAGATGTGTACATTGCCGATCAATATCCATGAATAGTTGGTGATAAGAGGAATGCTCTTAACTCTGAAGGCCTTTGCTATCTTGTCTTTAGTTTTCAAGTGATCAAGAGACAGTGTCTTATTTTTCTACATCCTAGTAATAAAATGCCAAAGAGCAGAATAATTACATGATGGAATTTTATATTCCTGTGAATATTCTTTTAGCAACACTGATCCCCAATTTCTCATTCTCCAGATTTCTATCACGTTTTTACCTTTTAGCTGCACCCACACAACACCTTTTCCCTTGGTAGTTTCTTCCTTCCAACAAGCAAGAACAGACATATAGAGCCCATCATTTTAACAGCCTAAAAATAGTTTCATTGTTTGAGTGATAATTTCCTACCAGATCTGTAGTAGGTAATCCTAACTGAGTTTCTGTCCATCTATCCATTTGTTTGCAAAATGGTGCTTATCGAATGATTTAGAAATAGCTCTCTGATCTTGATTTCAGAAGTTGCCCACTGTGTTCCTCCTTCAGTTTGCTCTAGTTTTCTAGCAATATACCTTGAGCATCTCTACCTGCTCCTTACTAGGTCTCTCAAGACCTGAGTTCCTTTCCCCATAGCCTTTTCTACTCTGAAACTTCTTTAGATCCACTGCCCATCATTTCTCTTCTGGTTTTGGAGTAACTCCCAATGAATACTTGGACTATTTCCAGTATAACTGGTTGTTCAGAGATTCTGAGTAGAAAACCTGTTTCTCCTACTACGAGTCATAGAACCACACCCCTGCTATCTTTTAAGATTGAACTTAAGTCACATGATTCAGCTTGCTCTGATTATGCAAGTCAACATCTAATAGCTCAGCTCACTGCATATTCTTCCCTCCTATCTTTCCTTTTATCCTTTTTCCTTCCTTAGTTCCTTCTTCTTTTTCTTTTTTTTTTTTTTTTTTTTTTTTTTGGTTTTTGGGCCACACCCGGTGATGCTCAGGGGTTACTCCTGGCTATTCGCTCAGAAGTCACTCCTGGCAGGCACGGGGGACCATATGGGGAACTGAGGGATCCAACCGTGGTCTGTCCTAGGTTAGCGCAGGCACCTTATCTCCAGCGCCACCGCCTGGCCCCATTTCCTTCTTTACTTCCATGCTTCCTCTCTTTCTTCCTCCTTTCTACCTTTCTTCTTCCTCCCTTCCTTCTTTCTTTCTTCTTCCTTCCTCCTTTCCCTTCTTCCTCTTTTCTTTTTTCCTTTTTTAAGAGATATTTAATGAATTCTTATGTACTCTGTTGCTATTTTTAGGGAATTGTGTTACAGAAGTAAACATGAGTCACGAGATCTAGGTTCTCATTCATCTTACATTCTATAAGGTAAAGGTAGTCAACAAGCTATAAACAAACAAAACTCTCAGATGTGTAGTGTGTGGATAGTGCATGTAATGATTGAAGGTTGGATTGGTCATATTAATTGTTAGCAAGGAAGGCCTTTGGGGAAATAGCATTCAAACTATGATCAAAATAACAAAAGGAGGAACATACACCTTATAATTCAAAGGAAAGAGAACCAATCCAATACAGGGATATTAACAAATCAAAGACCTTAAAATAGACAAATTAGGAAGGTAGAATCTTCTTTTATTACTTCTATACCATCACTCTACATGTCATATACATGTAGTATATAAACAACCTATAATAAAACCTTTCCAAGGTAGCTAACAGACTATTAACCAGTCTAGAAAATTCTCAATTGACATCTGAGGATGGTGACTCAAGAAGCAGATACAAAGCTCTCATTTAGGAGGAAAAATGGCAAAATTGGGGGCAACAATAACTGTATTTAAACTACAGCTGCTTCTGGACTACATGGGTACCTAAACCCCAGAGAGAAATTAATGCACAGTTCATCAAGATTTACACTTAAGCACACGCCTAGCTCTTGACTTTTTCTCATTAACTTTTATGGTGCAAAGTTCTTTGAGCCTCTTCCTTTCACAGAATGACCCCATGCTCCACATTATCCATTAACCGGCTTCCCCTGGCTCAACCAAATACATCATAAAATTATTTCCAGTATGAGTGAGAACCCACCTTCACATTTTATGACTTGTACAATAAAGAAACAAGAAAAATATGCAATTTATAAAATAATCATTTGCAGTAATATGAAGCTTTTAAGTTAATGGGACATACAGGGAATGGTATCATTAACTTGGAAAAAAAAAGGCTAGGAAATACATTTTCCTGCACTTAATGCTGCTGCTGGCTGTGTTTAGGTCCAGAGTGCAAAGAATGAGGAGCCAAACCTCATCAAACAGGGAATGTGCTCACATTGTCACTTTGCTCCTTAGGATGTTAAATTTTTCTAAAGTAAAAACCACTCATAGCTTCCATTACTATGCAGAAGAATTTGCAATCGGCACCTAACTGCTTGCCTTTTCAGCGGTAAAAGTCTGTGCTGAGCCCACAAAAGACCCTGATTCCAGAAAGTTTGAGTGGTCATGATGGACCTCCAAGGACTGAGTAACACAAGCTGGACCCGGCAGTCTCTGAAACAGGTGTGAATTGGGAAGTGGGAGCAAAGAGCAGCTGGGCTATTCTGCAGCTGGCTTCAGGTTTCATACTGAAACAGGCAAAGGCTGGTCAGTGTACCCGGACAGACGAAGGGACAGAATGTTCCCACTCACAGCCAAGTTGAGACTGCTGCACTCTGCCCTCCACGAAACCCAGGGCAACGCTGGCTGCTGTGATTTTTTTCAGTTACTGAGGTGAGAGGAACTAAGATCTTAAAAAACAGTAAAAGAAAAAAAAAAACAAGGTAGATTTTATTATGCACATGCAACTATTGATTAAGAGTCAACATGATTATGTATAATTGAGTTTGCTTTTTTCTTTTAAAGCAGAGAAGTTCAGGAGTCAGGGGCCAGTATCCAAGCCCTGCCTCTGTCATTTACTAGATAATTTCACTGCATTGAGTTAAATTGCTATTTTTCAAGATAGAACAAGAATTTCATTGGTCATATGGATTCCTCAAGCATGTGCGCTCAACTTCATTCACCAGCAACTCTGAGTATAGCCTGGGTCGTCCCGCAGCATCACCAGATTGACATCTATCAGAAGTGATTCCTTTCACAATGATACTGAAATATTAAAATCCAATATCATAGAGAATATCTGGGAGGATCATTGCTGTGGACAGAAGGAGCCATAGCCATGCATAACTCATCATCAGTGTTCAGCTAATTCTCTGCTTGGGTCCTCACAGGAAATAGTGTAAAATACAAAACTCCAAAAAGATCCTCAGTTCACAGACTAATGTATTCTATAACAAAAATCACATGCACACACACACACACACACACATACACACACAACCCCTTATGCTCTCTGAGAAGAAATGAATTTAGAATCAACTTATCACTTAGCTGTTCTACAAAAAGCATTTCTTCTTCAGGGGATCATCTGGTTTCCCCGTGGACCCTCAGGATATTCCATGGTGGCCAACAGGTAAAAAAAAATCACAGAAATAGGAGATATAAAACAAGACTGGGGGGGCTAGCCAGCAAGGATATAAAAAGAAACCAAGATAGGAAGGAGGCTGCAGTTAGAAATAGAGCAATACTGGGGCCCGGGAGATAGCATGGAGGTAAGGCGTTTGCCTTTCACGCAAAAGGTCATTGGTTCTAATCCCAGTGCCCCATATGGTCCCCCGTGCCTGCCTGGAGCAATTTCTGAGCATGGAGTCAGGAGTAACCCCTGAGCACTGCCGGGTGTGACCCAAAAACCAAAAAAAAAAAAAAAAAAAAAAAAAAAAAAAAAAAAAAAAAAAAAAAAAAAAAAAAAAAAAAAAAGAAAGAAATAGAGCAATACTGATCTAGAAGTCACATTGCTTGGGAAACTTCGGTATATTCAAATGTACCAGTAAATCTCATATTATGCCTTGCCATTTTGTCCCTCCTGAAGAATTCTTTCTCTTTTAACATGAAGTTTGTGAAGGACAAGTCCAGTCCTGGCAACTCAAGACCTTCCTTACATGGCCTTGAAATAGTCTCAAAGGCATATGCAAGCCTGCCCCCCCTTATATCCCCGACCCCATAAGTAGCTGCAGGTGGTCTTGGAAAGGACACTACTGTTCAGCATGGCGAACTCCTGCCTGCTTTTCACTCTCTTCTGCAGCTTGGGGTAGGTGGTGATCTCCATGGCCAGTGCCAGCTGCACATTCATGAGCAACTGGCTCTCAGGCAGCTGCTGCACCAAGTCCTGCTGGGTCCACCACAGGGCAACCTCCTGTTCTGCCAATTTAGAATTGGCGTCCTTCATGCCAACTCCCCAGGATGCTCAGCATTAGCAATGGAAACACTGGTCTTGGAGGCCCTCAATCTCAGCTCAGAATGTATTGATGTTCAGGGTTTATCTCTGAAATCTCCACCTTCAGGCATTGGAGGTCAGCTCTGTGCTTTCCTGCATGTGGCTTCTCATTCTTGATCTAGGGGAAGGGTCTCTGCCTCCACCAGAGATGCTTGATGATGTCCTCAGACTTAACCTTGGATTTGGTGCTGTTGCCATCCAGATCCAGGGTGTGTTGCTGGACACAGTCAGCACATCTCTGAATCCACAACCTGTTGTTGGCTTCTTCATCCAGCCACCCAGAGATGTTGATCTGGTGACTTTGTACCTGCAACTCTAGCCTGACCTTTCTCATGTTTTTTGCCTTTCTGGATAGTTTAGGAAATAGGATTACAATGGTATTTAAGTTCATGATATTGATGAGTATTACTGGTGATGATATAGTTACTGCACACCACTGTCACCACAGTGTTATGACCCTAAATTCTTGTCCTTATTTCAACTTAGGTTCAATCTTCCTTCTTCCTACTCTCGGTTAACTGACAATTAACAGTTTTATGTATACTAGTACCTCATTCTACCACTGGGCAGACCCTTCATTTATGCCCTTGTATTACTTTTAGTTCATTTCATCATTATCCCCATACCCTATGAGTCAGCCTATAATTCAGCGATTAAGATTTATTAACCAATGATACTGTCATACTCTTGGTTTATTTCTCTGATATCATAGATGAATGAGAACATTCATTGTTATTCCTTCTGCCTCTGATTTGTTTTTCTTAAATGTCTACATTCTTGATGACGACAAATTCATTATCCATCTTGGTATGCTGGTTGATTTCATCTTCAGACTTGCTCTTAAAGTTCTCTACCAGCCCCTTCATGTTGCCATGCTCTACTTCTACCTTCATCTTCTCCTAAGTCAGTGAATCTAGCTATTGTCACAGGTGGTGGAGAGAGCAACTGAACATGTCAGAGTTGGAGCTGTGACAAAGTGCATAAGATCTGGATTCCATTCTAGTTCCACATACACAAAAGAAAGTGCTTTCTACATTATTCTGAGCAACTGGGCTGGCACAGGATGCTCCAGAATCTGCAGGGTTCTTTTCTACCATTACAAATTCATATTTTGTACACAAAAGAAGCAACTTTTTTGGTGAGAGTCTTGATCTGCTCCTTCTTTAGAGTTCACATGGACTTGATGATTTTCCTTCTGCTCAAGGGATTGAGTAGGTTATGGTTCACGGTAAAAGCAGTGATGGACCTACTATGTCTGATTTGCTAGAGCCCCTCAACAGACTGAGGAGTTCATGTGGCTATTTGGCTCACTCAAATATGGAATTAGGCCATGTCTTTTGAAGTGTCATTCTTATCCCACAAGTGGACTCATAGCCCATGTTTCCTGGGCTTCTCCTCATCTAATTTTTCAAGATTTTCCTTCATAGCAGTCCCATCAGCATGGCAGTTTCAATTTCACCAATGATAATATCTTTCTAGAATGATAGAAGGAACCAGCTCATCCTCCACTCCTTGGCCTGCATAGTAAGCTTGTATTTGTTGTTAAGTCTACAGGAGATGGCCATCTGGATGAGGGTTCCTCCCCAGGGTCCTAGATTCCTGGTTCTCAAGGCAGCAGCCTTACGTTTCAAGTGTACTACATTATTAAAAAAAAATAGGGCTTTTACTGAAAGCCTGCCTTTGTTTCCTTTCTAGCCTAGTTTGCCATCCAAAAGATTCCACAGAGTTGATGTTTCCGTTGCTTTAATTCAGTGTTTGGGATGTCACAGTCCCAGCCCAGCTGTCTCCCTAGCAAAGGGGTGTGTGTAAATGTTGCCCAGTGTTCTCGGCCTCCTTTCTTTCTTTGGGTCGGAAGCAAGGCTGTCACGCTGTATGTTGTTATTTAAGGGATATGCTGAGATGTTTCCTTTCTGTGGTGGAAACGATCTTTTCAAGGGAGCCTCTTTATTCTTCTGACATTTCCACTCTTGAAAAGCTGACCCAATTCCCGCAGAATTACAAAAGAAGCACACAGAGAAAACAGATTCCCCTGGGGCACCGATAAACCCAGGTGAACTCTGGCCAACTGAGTTTCCCTCTGAGAACTGGGCAAACTGCCAGAGAGCCAAAGCAGATAGGAGTCACATGGCAAAAAACAGGGGGACAAATTAGGATCTACTCTGTTTTGAGCTGTCTTTCAGAATTTGCCTTTGTTAAGAGTCCATGGGAAGGCTCTGTTTATTCTACTTCCAGACTGTGTGTGTATGCAAGCATGTAGGCATGTATGCTTGCTAATGTCTGGACATCTGGTCTACCAGTTGTCCTCTTTTGGTCTAGAGGGCACCGTTTAGAATTTGAGAAAACACCCGTTAGCCTGAGTTCCTAAACTATGGAGGAATGAGTCTCTGTAGTTGTTGAGCTCTGGTCAGCTCAGTTTCACAAAGAACATAGCCCTTTTCAGAAATTAAACACCCCTTTTTGTATTGTAAAATCTGAGATGAGGAAGTGAATACATGGACTTAACACCAGATACTGTACAACTCACATCAGTTTAAACATTACAATGATTGATCTAATTATTGTTCAGACAACTCTAAAGAGAAGTTGGTTCCTTTCTTTCATTCTATTGTCACTCTCCTCAGATATCCTCTATTTACTAATACTTAGATTCTTTTTTCCTTCATGGGATAATATAACTAAAGAACAGCTTGGGTCTCCATGTTCTTCTCCCTTGCTCTGTTCTTCACAGAGCAAGTTTGAGTTAAAACAACAGGACTGCTTTGGTGATTTTTCTGTAATTAGCTTTTCCTTCTCCTAAAGCACTATGTAGAGAATAAATACCAATTATACTTTAGGATATGTATTCTTTAACCATATTTTATGAACATAAATAGTGATAGAGGTAGTCCTGGATTTAGTTAATACTTCCTATTCTTTATATTTTCAATTTAACTTATTTCCTCTTGATAGTTACCTTTTTTAAGCAATTCATCAAACAGTTTCTATAAAATATGTAAATATTGCTCTATAGAATAAAAAATTATATTGCTTCTTTTCCGAAGGTTATGCTATGGTTAAGTGGGAGAGACCAATCAAAGATCATTATAGTATCATCTGTAATAGGACCAAGTGCTAAGCAGATATAAAAGGTGTCATGCAAAGAAGAAATAATAATCCCTGGGCTGGAATAATAGCACAATGAGTAGTGCGCTTGTCTTGCAAGTGGCCAACCTGGGCTTGATCTCCAGCACCCAATATGGTGTCCCAATTCATACCAGGAGTGATCCCTGAGCACAGAAACACATATATTCATTCTGTTTCATGTCAGGTTTGTGAAGTAGGAATAGTAGGGGTGGAGGGATGAACAGAGAGTCTTGGCAAATCATCCAATCACTCCTGGAAAGGTTGTAGACCTTTTAATATCCATGTATCACTCCCCAATCTCAGCCCTACCCAGAATTAGGCAAAGCCATCTCCAGAGTCATGTCAACATCACAGAGATTCAGGCCATTTACAGACCTGTTCTATGCCAGCTTCCATGCCACTCACTCAATTTTCTCTGTTTTCCTAAGGTCTGTTTTAAAGAAAAGAGAAAAAGTGTTTCTTGCCTTCCATGTGCCAGGATCATGCTTCTTATGCCATTTGTCATCTTATTTAAGCCTCATATGATCCTATATGGTAAGTTTAATTTTTTGTTCTGTTTTATACACACAGTTCTAATGAGCTCACCTGGCCAAAACAACATCACATAGGTTATAAGTAGCTATCTATTGTCATAGCAGGTAGATGGGTCAAAGGTGACATAAATTTTGTTTATCTTGGGTTGCCACTTCTAGTTCTTGCAGGGAATCTAATACTGAACGCTCTTGAAGGGTTTCTTATACATGCAAATCAAGTCCCTTAACCCCCACAACTGAGTATTTAATGCATTCTCAATTAGGCTAGTTCCTAGATGTACAAACAATTTACAGCCCTGTTGATCGAGGACTGAGACAGGAAGACAAGACAAGTACATAAGTGTAGGGAGCACTCAGCAGTGTGAGGTGGGAGACAGAGAAGACTGGGGTGTAAAATGTTCCTTATAGCTACCCGTCACTTCTCTATGGCCATACCTTTGTGCCAAAGAAGAAAAATAAATCTGGAAGGAGACTAAGCCTACCATTCTTCCTGGTACATTGAGGAGGTTGAAGGGCCATGTGCCCCACCTATCATCCTGAACAAACCAAGTCACCAGGTGCTTGAATGTAGAAATAATTCTGAAGCATGGATGCTTATGAATAATGGTACATTAGGAACATAGCCATGTCTAGGCGCAAGTTTCCAAGTCATGCTCTGATGGCTCCCCATACATATCACAAAGTGAACATTCATATCACCAGTGAATATTCACTCCCACCATGTTTCCTTGATCATTCATTCATCTTGATCCGTTTGTAGAACTTTCTGCCATGTTGGTCCTTAAACAATGTTTAAACATAAAATAAAAGCTCTTGCTAATTTCCCACAAAGTTTCCAAATGTGGTCCTTGGCAGGATTATGAGATTTCCTCTGTTTGTTCTGGTGGTGGATCAGAGGTGAAAATCCAATGGAGAGACACAGTGGAGTGGGCAGTGCCCAGAGCACACTACGTAGCCAAAAGCAGGACTACAACTCACTGGCCATGGGTGTAACGGCAGAAAGAGGCATAAAATAAGTAGAGCTGGGGATAGGTTGAGCTTCACTCTGTGAGTTAAGGAGACTTGTTGTGAATAATTTGGATTTTTAGCATGTTTTCTCTCTTTCCAGTCTTGGTCCAATTTAAGAAGTTGTGACTGAGTGTGTGAGTGTGCAGAGTAAGAGATCTGTGAAGTACCCAAATGCTTTTGAGCAATGCATGAAGAAGTCCCAGGAGTGCTCAATTGCTATGTCTTCAGCTCTGTAAACTCAGGGACTCTTAACCCCTTCTGTCTCCTCCTTTGCCTGGTTGGGTGCTGGCCATTATAAGACTGTGTCTCCTGAGGAGCTAATGTGCCAGCCCGAGCTCTCACCTACATTTGGAAAAACTTTGAGCAAGTCTATAAATCAAGAATAAGAAAGAATAACGCTCTGAAGCAGCGTGAGGTAAATGTTGCATATAAATCTTTGCATTACTGCAAACCTGGAAGGGACGGAAACTACCTCAGGTGCTCTGGAGTTGTTCCAAAACGCATAGTTTAGTTCAATGTGCCTATCCAGATGTCAAGATAT
Source organism: Crocidura indochinensis (assembly GCA_004027635.1). NCBI lineage: Eukaryota > Metazoa > Chordata > Mammalia > Eulipotyphla > Soricidae > Crocidura > Crocidura indochinensis. Next base: position 14,219 of record PVKC010020900.1, read on the forward strand.
AATAGTCTTTTTTGGACTTCATACTAGAGAACTCCACACACTTCTGTCTATGGCCATCTCTTATGTCAGTATTTTGTGTTGTGTGAAGGGCCTGGAGCTCATTCCGGAGCAGTTGGAAATGGCAAAAATGTTAGCAAAGAATTACAAGGAAAAATCACTAGAGGAAATCAGTCCTCTTACAGAAGAGAGTGAAATGAAAATATAAGCTCTTCCAGGGTGAATGAAATGAGTTTTTCTCAATTGGTGGCCATATGGGGGCCCTCCAGATATTCTAAGGGGGTCATAAATGACTATCAACTAAATCAGGGGCCAACTACTAGTTTAAGGAGTGGAGGAGAACACAATAAAGAAATAAAGTACAGGGCTACAGTGAATAAAAGGCTGAGAAACTCTGATTTAACTTAAAAGTGTCATAAGCCCCAGGAGATGAGAGGGATATGAGACAGATTCAGGCAGAGGGAGTGAAGGTTTAAAATGAACAAAAAGGAAGGATAAAAGCATGAATCTTATTCTGTACTCTTGCTCCGAATAAATTGAAATGGATCCTCTTATCTTCTGGATTTTCTTCCCAAAATAGAGGGAATTTGGTCAACATTTGCTTCATTTTAGCACCACATACTAACTGGAGGAAGGTAAGGGATTGGGTCCTTCCCAAAGTACTAGAGTAAGAAATTGGCTGATTCTAAAGAGACTTTGTCTCTGCTGCATTTTTGCTTTCTGCAACTTTGAACTGGACAAGTTTACTTCTCTAACTATATATGTGGCAGCTTTTCTAGGCATTTCTGGGACTGCAATTCTACTTAGAAGGTATGTGATTTTCAGAACTTTATAAAGAGATCCTTTATAACAAAGGCTATTATTCAATTTCCTTGGCTTACATTCAGTAATAAACATTTTCTACTATTCAATCAACAAAAACTGAATGCATTTCTAGGGTAGGGAATAAAGATACAAAGACAGGTTTAGTAAGCTTTAGACAAAATATCAGATATCTTATTCTACTGGAGAGTTAACATAATTTTTGTTTGTTTGGGGGATCATACCCATTGACTTCCAGGGGGTTTTCATGGCTCTGCACTCTGCACCACTTCTAGTGGTTTAGACACCGAAAATGAAACTAAGGTTGGCTACATGTAAGGTAAATGTCCTATCTGCTGTACTATCGTTTTGGCCCTGAATATTAACATATTTAAGACCCATTATTACCTTCATGTATAACAGGGCTTAAAAACATCAAGAGTGATGGCATTGATGAATGTCATCCAACTTTGTAACTTGTGAATTTTTTGTACACTGACCCCATGAAATTCTTATCATTTTAAAATAAAAATAACTATAGGCTCTAATTACAGCTATAACTCAAAAATAATTTCTACTCATGTATATTTGCCTTCAAATTAATAGTGTAATAAATTCTTTGGATATATAAAATTAAAGGATAAAGAATTTACAGCAGTAAAGAAAAATTTCTTCCGATTGAAGTTGTAGAATAAAGATACCCAGGACAGCTAATGAATTCCCATAAAGTAGATTTCCCCTACCAAAATGGAAACAATTCCTGTTGCCTCCATTACCATCAATTGTCTTTTTCCCAATCCCTCTGCCTCATCACTAACCCCCTACCACTTCTTTTTGGGGACACCAACTTGCCCAAACTTCAGGTATGCTAGTACTGGGACGGATATCACCAAAAGTGTGGACATGATTCCCCCGACCCCATTTTTTCTTTCTTCCGAAAGCCCTAGCCAGCTGGGAACATGTCCTTAAAAACTGTAATATCAGTAATACTGCTGTGAATCTCTGGACAACTTTATTTGTTTAATGCTGTCTTCCCTCTAGGAACACATCAATATAACAGAATTGACACTAGATTAACCTTACACAAGTTTATTAAAACTTTTGCCATTGTATTAATGACTTCATTAAAGATACAATAATTTTCACATGTGTGCTTGCTACTTGTTGCTAAACCCGCGGCTGATATATCCAGCCATGAGCTGTGGGGGAGGCCTTGGCAATAATCGTTCGCAATAAAGGATTCAAACAAAGGTTTGGGGAACAAAAGGTTTGGCCAAAAGAGACTAATCCTCCCTCGTTTGATCTCTCTCTCTCTCTCTCCTCTCTGTTTGTTTGTCTCTGTCTCTTTCTTTGTGTCTTCCTGGCACTCTCTCTTTGTTTTCTCTTCTGTCACTGTCTCTGTCTTTCTTCTTCTTCCCCTTGTCTAGGTCTTCTCTGAATCCATTTACATCTTCTTTACTGTGTATCAATTTCTTCTTCTCTTTGCATCTTATTCTTCTCTGTCTAATCTACTGTATCTTCTCTGTGTAACCAAATTTCTTATTCTTGTTCTCTATTAGTCTTTCTTATTCAGCTATTCTTATTCTCTATACATCTTCTTTCTGTGGACCCTTTTCCTTATTCTCTTAGTCTCTCCCTGAATCTTCCCATCTCTCTTCCATCCCTCCTTGTGTCCCTTCCCCCCTTTTATCCTCTCTCTCTGTCACTGTCCAACTGTCACTGTCCAACTGTCTCCTTTGGCCTCCCCTTCAATGCTTCTTTATTTATTAATACAAAATAAATACAATACATAAAATAAATATAAAATACTCTACAGCTATTGTTCTTTTTCTTTTCTTTTTTAATTTTTAGCTTTTCATTTCTCTTCCTTTTTATTTTTCTTTTCTCCTTTTTTTCAATAACTTTGTTTTCACTTGTCTGGAGACAAATGCATTAAATCAAAATCAACTATATGATGCATTTTCATTAAAAATTTTTAAGTGTTAAAAATAAGAATTTCACTGTAGACTCAGGATCTCAAACTCAATTTACCTGTGGCCGCAGGAGGCAAAGTCGGGGTGATCTTTGAGTGCAAAGTCAGTAGTAAGCCTTGAACATTGGGGGGTGTGACCCAAACAACTAAAACAAAATGAAACAAAAAAAGATTCCTCTAGGGCAGGGCCACAAAATGTTGTATGGAGGGCCATTTGTGGCCCACAGGCCGCAAATTTGAGACCCCTGCCAGTGTAGATAGTTGAAGGTCTTAAATGTAAAGAAAGGAAGCTGGAACAATATTTCCATGGGATTAGTACATGTTTTGCAAGCAGGGTGCCTGAGTTTTATCCCAAGTACCACATTGTTTCTCAAGAACTCCCAATATGTATAGATAGAAAAAGCAAGAATTTTCCCAATATTTTAAATGTCAGATTGGATGCCATTTGTTTTAAATGTTCTAAATTCTGTTATTCAATGGAGACATTGAGTGTTGTGAGAATTCTACTATGTTCTTATGAGCTCAGGAAGTATTTAATGTAAGCTCAAGACTCTGATGGTTTTCCAGTTATATATCAATGATCTGACATTCCAACCTAGAATATGAAACTGATTTTCTACATATTGGCAAAGGTCCCACATTTGTATTTCAATTTAATTTAATTTTTTTGAATTTTATTTTAGGCACTGTCACTTATAATAGTGCAATGATAGGGTTAGGGTTCCATGAATAACACAATTCCTTATCACATCATCCCCCAGAATGTCCACTTCCTTCCACCATTGTTCCAATCTTCCATCCTCATTTATCCCCTATCCGTCCCATTTGGTAAGCTTCCAAATGAAGACCAGTTTTCTTTCTGCTGCTGCGTTGGACTTTATTATATTATATTATATTTCTTTATATCTTACAACTTAGAGAGATCATTTTATGCCTCCCCCTCTTTTTCTAACTTCACTCAGCATGATAATCACCAGATTCATCCAGATAACAGAAAATGACAGGAATTCTTCTTTTCTTATAGCAAAGTAATACTCGATTGTATATATGTTCCATGGTTTCTTTATCCAGTCATTTGTTCTTGGACACTGGTTGTTTCCATATTTTGCTATTATAAACAGTGATGCAATAAACATAAGAATGCAAATGTCTTTTCTAAATAGACTTTTGGACTATTGGAGTAGATGCCAAGAAGTGGAAATGCTGAGTCATACGGGAGCTTTATTTCTAGTTTTTTTGAGAAGCATCCACATTGTTTTCTAAAAAGCCTGAACCAGTCCTTTTGGAATGGGAATGTTGGTGGTTGAAATTCCCACCAGCAGTGAATGAGGTTTCCTTTCCCTGAGCATTCATGCCAGCACGCTTGTTTTGTTCTTTTTTTTTTTTTTTTTTTTTTTTTTTTTTTTTTTTTTTTTTTTTT